>PVKE010041622.1:0-14087 GCA_004027555.1 Craseonycteris thonglongyai | reverse complement strand
GTGTGTGTGTGTGTGTGTGTGTGTGTGTGTGTGTGTGTGTGTGTGTGTGTGTATATGCAGGACTTCTGGCTTTGACCATAAGATCTGTTACATGGTAGAGAAGGTCTGCATGAACCAAAATAATTTTGTTTTTTTTATCCTACATTTGGTACTTAGCCAAGTGAGTTCTTATTTTAAAGCAGAAAGAAAACATTTAAAGAACTTAAGAAACTGAAGTGTCTTGTGAAAAAGAATCACAATTACAAAAATTACTGTGAAAAGCAGTGAAGAGGAGATATAAAATGAGTTACCAAACAAGGGGAAGATTAGTAATAGGAAGGGAAATCAAGGTACTGGAAATGGATAGAAGTCTACAGAGGCATTCTAGCCATTTAAAAAAAGGTGGGCAGCATGAAAAGCACTAAGAAATTTTCATTTTTTGTGTGTGACTATTAGGTTCCCTTATTCAAATTTTCAGAAATACAAAAGAATATAAATAAATAACAATTGCCCATAATTCCAGCACCCAGGGAAAACCACCATAAATATTCTTTTTCTTCTAGCCAAATTGTGTCTGCCTGCTGTTACTGTACAACTTAAAGTGTGAAAATCTTGAGATAAAATTCAATGAGTTTATAATATTCATGTAAACATGACTCAGCTCAAGATGTAGAACATTTCCATTATTCCAGAAGACTCCCCATGTGTCTCTTCCAGTCAATATCCATAGCCTCCTTTTGGCTGTTCTGGACCTTCCTATTAATGGAATCTTACAGTGTGAAGCCTTTTGAGTCTGGTTTCTTTTGCTCATCATCAACTATAGGATTCATCCACATTGTTGCATGTAGTAATTATTTTTTCTTAAATTGCTGGGCAGTTTTCTGTTATATAACTATACCGTAATCTATCTGTTCTGATATTGATGAACATTTGGATATTTTCCAGATTGGGGCTATTATAAATGAAGCTGCTTTATGCAATGTCTTTGGTGGACTTATGTATATACTTATACATAAGTCCACAGTATATATCTAAGAGTAGAGTTTCTGGGTCATAAGCTAAATACTGCCAAAGTCATGAGTACATTATATACTTCTAAAAGCTTGATTGTTTTAGCTTTTATATATAGGTCCATGATATAGTGTGAATTATTTTTTGCTTATAAGGATGAGGATCAATGTTCATTCCCCCATGCCCACAAGAATATTGTTGAATTAAGGAGAGCCTGGAGGCTTTGCTAGAAATAAATACTAAAGACCTTTATTCAAAGGCCAAGGTTTATAAGCTGGAAAAACAAGTAGGCAATGCCCAGAGTGTTTCAAAGGAGAAAGAAGAGCTAAGAGTTCTTACAGTAAAAAGAACATTCTTGAGAAGAAGCTTAGCTTTCTTAACCTCTGAGTTGTTCCAAGATGGTAACCTTCTAGATGACTTCTTGGTTTGGATAATGGAAATCGAGCAGTTTGAATACGTGAACATTCTTTCTTTAGTCCTTCATAGGGTAATCAGAGGGTTGGCTGGAGATTCAATGTATATCCAGTTATTGATGCAGGACTAGGAAGTTAAAATGTTTAAATACCCAGGCTCTACTTAAAACAAGAATAGAATCATTTAATCATGCCTCCAGCTACTTGATTTTAGTAATTTGTGACTCCATTTTGTTTCTTCACTCTATTCTTCAATATCCATCCAGCACTATTTATTGGAAAGACTAATTTTTACTTTCTGAATTGCAGTGGTGCCTTTCTGTTAAGTTAAATGACTAATGTATAGGCCTGTTGTTGACTCTTCATTCTATTTGATCTATTTATCAGTATTTTTTTTTAAGAAAATTGGAATCATGCTGGATATGGAGCTTTAAATTTTTGCTTACTTAATATTACATAATGCTTTGAAAACAAATTAAAATGACTGCAAAAGACTATGTAGATGCACTATAATTTATTTAACTCTTCTCTTTTTGGATATTTAGGTTTTTTCTTTTTCCTGTTTTACTCTGTCTTTTATGTTGCAGGCTCTCCTCAAATGTCTGATAATCTTTGTCCATTCATTTATGTATGAGGTAATAAAAAGTTGATTAGAAGTTCTGTGTGCGTGGGCTTTATTGTGGGTTGACTGAGTGAGTCATTTCTTGAAATCTACTCAACTGTTAGTATCAATAATTTTTTTCCATTGGGGCTGTTTAGTTTTTCCATGGGAAAATTCTCCAGTGTGCTGCTGTAGGTTCAGTGCCGGGCTACCAGATATCTATAATGTAAAAAATAACAATTCTAAAAATATTTTTCTTTCCTGCATCCGTATGTGGATGAGTTTTTTTTATATTAATAGTAATCTTATCTTCATGGACCACTTTCCCAAAGAATAGTTTCTGCTTTTCTCATTGTATAGTTGATTATCTGCTAATCCTATGATTTTTGAGCACATCTTGAATGGGATTGTCAGATAGCATGTTCATCCAATGCAATATTAATGGATTGTGGCTGCTGCTCAGTTTGAGCTGTCTCTTTTGGAGTTCTGATTTGTCTTTAATGCTACAATTTCCACTGTTTACATTTGATCCTCAGAGTAACACACTCCACTATAGTAGGACTTGCATTTCACCTCACCAAATTTATATGGGAAAATGTTCATGTTACAGAGTTCAGTATCATACCTTAAAGTTAAAGCTCACTTGTGTTTTGGTTATGTTAAATGGTTTGCACTTGACTGTGTTAATGTTAGGTAATCTTTTCTTACTTTGTTTCTTTTTTTTTTTTTTTTCTCTTATTGTTAAATTTAGGGTTACATTAGTTAATGATAATTACATAGATTCCAGGTATACAACTCTTTTCATCACATATATTTGGCTCCCCCTTCTCCTCTCTTACCCTTCTCCCCCTTTATCCTCAGGTAACCAATAAACTATTGACCGTGTCCATGAGATTTTGTTTCTTTGTTGCTTTCAGTTTTATATTCCACATATGAGTGAAGTCATGCGATTCTTAGTTTTTTCTGTCTGGCTTATTTTGCTTAGCATGATGATCTCAAGTTCCATCAATTCCGCTTACTTTGTTTTTATATGAATTTGGGAATAATTGATTCCCACTGGGTGAAGTCCTGCTTTTGAAAAACCAGTTCTGAAATCTTTGATCTCAGTATAGATGCTGTTTTTATGACTTTTACTGTTCTCTTACTGGGTTTTCTTCCTGTTTAAAGGAATCTGAAAATAGATCTAGATTTTTATTCCTCTTAAGATGACTGTGTGTCTTGGGAGCGAACACAAGGACAGAATGTGTGTGTGTGGGAGGGGGCATGGTGGCTGGAGTACCTACTGATTTGGCCTATGTTCTTTATAAGTGCCTCTGTGAGTAGCACATGGGGTTTTTACCCCTAGACATTAAATGATTCCTAGGCAGAGGGAGAAAAGTATACACCAAAAACAAGGGGGAAACATGATTGAGGGAGGACATATATTTGGGAGAGCTCCCGTGAGAGAACTGCACAGGATAATGAGGAATAGATGCAAATAGATGGATCACGAAAAGTCATGAATAGGCTGTCCCGTTTTAAATGGGACAGAAAATGGTACCGTATGTCCCATTTCAAACGGTACATAGGGTCAGCCCACTGACACCTTGAATTTAGCTGAGTGAGACTAGGATGACCATAAATATTATTTGAAATGGGACAGTACCATTGTTTTCTGTCCCATTTAAAATGGGATGTCTGGGGAGGCCGGGATGGCTCAGTGGGTTGGGCGCTCACTTTGCAGCCCTGGGGACCGAGGTCAGGTACTGGCCCTGGCCCATGCGGACCCATGTGCTGAGCTGGGGAGTTCCCCCAGTTCAGTTCTCACCCCGGCCCAGTTCCTGCCCTGTGCAGCCCCAAGCCCACCTGTGGAGTGAGACTATGTGGAAAAACTGATGATGTGCAACTGTGGAGACTGTTCTGGGCCCTCCCTCTTCTCTCTGTCTCTGTATCTCTCTCTCTGTCAAAAACAATAAATAAATCTTTAAAAAATAAACACCGGTAAATAAAATGGGATGTCTGGTCAGCCTAGTCATGAAGCATTGAAGTCTGAAGTTATAATAGCTCTTACACTGTTTTGTTTTGTTTTGTTCTGTTTTTTCTTTCTCATTGCTCATTGTTCTTAGAAGAATACTGTTTTCAGAGAAATAATAGGTCTAGAGTTTGCTAAAGTGAAAATAATCCTTACTGCAGAGTATTGTTGGACTAATCAAATTAATCTACAGTTTGGGTGGGATTAGCCCAGTCTGTAAAATTCCTCCTCCCCAATACATACGCTGAATTTCAGGAAAGAGTAATGATGATGTCTGTGTTCTACTTTTGTGACTTAAAATGGAATGGCCATGAGGGGTTAATGAAACTGATTTCTTTGTTAACCAGGGCTCACTGAGTTTTCCACAGGTTTACCACAGCCTTCTCTGTAGGAGAGAGGAAATGCAGAAGTGGCCAGCAATTACGTGTGCCCAAATTCATGTAATGATTTCAGTGTTAGCTACCATGAGCCTTTCTTTGCATTAGCATAAGGAGAAAGGCCATTCCCAGGTCAGAGCTGGCATAGACCAGAGTGCACCTGTGGTCAAAGTACAGACCCCCAAGTCAGTCTGATTCCATATTAAAAATTTTCAATTGATAATCACTTCCCTCAGGTGACAATCTCCCTACTCCCTCCATTCTCTTATTGGATTTAAGTCACTCCTACCCAGCAATCTGTTTAACCTTTTTAAAAAATCACTGTCGTTGTTTGTCTCTAACCATTTACCCAAGAGAGAAGTTTGAGCCATATTCTTCTCTACCCCACTACTTAGCACAGTGCCAGGCACAGTCACAATGTGTGCTTGGTTGAATGCCACTCAGAAGGCTTCATTGGCTTACCTGTATTTTAGTCTGATTTGTGAACTGTTAATACAGTCATCTGGGTCCCCATTTCTTTCCTTCTTTCTGCTCTGCCTTTCTCGAGTGCCTACTTCATATTAAGATTGGCCATCAGCCATTTTATAGGCCATGTCCTTGCTAGACTGTGTGTGTACTTGTGTTAAAGGGAAGGGAAGACTTAGAGTATCAGGAGAGCTTCAGGCTTTTAACTGATCAAACCACTTCAGAACCAACGTCAGTGGCCAAGGTTGGCCTAGTCCTGGATTCCTTGAATCTATCTTGATGAAAAAGAGAGGGGTGGCCTAGCTTGATTTAGGTTAGATTGGGCTCTCCCAGGAGCTGGTTAGGGATGAGCTTCCCCTGAAGTACATGAACTGTTTGAAGAATGGATGGATACCTAGCTGGAAATCTGACTATTACAAAGGGGGATATGGTTTTTGTGTGGGCAACCAGCAAAGTCCACTATTATTTTTATCCAGATTTTCTGGGGACCCTTACTTTATGGCTATTCTGTTCTTCATATGGAATCACTTATTAATTTGTTGATTACATGTAATAAAAAATAATTAACTGAAATTTAGTAAGTAGTAACTATATACTAAATTAAGTATATTCTGAGTATTTAGTGGTACTGAAAATAGTAAATTTTGGATATGAGACTCTTCCCTCTGTTAACTTACTATCTTGTTGGGGATAGAAGACACTCAAATAGGTAAAAGGTTAAATATCAGTACAAGAGATGGGTAACAGTGCAAGACAGTAAGATGATACATCACATTGCTCATCCAGTGTATGTACTTTGCATACCCCAGTAATGCTTTTAATCTGGAGGTCATTGGGGCACTGTGGGGGTTGTGGAGATGATGGAAAGTAGATGCTGGCTCTCCAGACTTGAAGCCCAATCTAGAAAATGGTTAGCACTTTTAAGGGGCCTGGAACATCCAGTTTGGCTTTGGTAATTGGGCCGTGATGTGGTTCGAGATCCTCCCTGGGATCGCCATCATGGGCTCATGCTTATTCACTCCCAGAGTGGCCACTCGGGCATCCACAGGTTCACTAATGGGGCAATGATAAAAGGATTGCTTATTATTCATGTCAGTGGACTTTGAGGGAAAGAGTCAAGTCTCTGGAGTAAATCGTTACCATGTGTCAAAGGGTTTGGAAAATATCTATTAAGGAAGCATTTTCCTGATTAATGAAAAATAACTCAGTAATACACATCTACGCCTGCTAGGAGGTTAAGCAGTGTATTATTATATCATGTAATGTATTGTGCAATGCATAATAAAAATTAAAAAGTAAAAAAAAGAAAGAATGGCTACCAGGTTTGGGGGCTGGGAAGCAATGGCCTCCTCCCTCACAGATGCAAACCACCAAGAACAGGAACCTGTAAACACAGTGGGGGGTTCCTGGTGAGCCCCGCAGAGTCCTGGGAGCCTTCAAGGAGATGCTGAGCCTTCTCTATAGACAGCTCTGCCCTCTATCCAGTGACAACTGAGCACGCTGCTCAACTGCGCAGAGCTATGGGTTACGGGAGCAACCAGTCACCCTAGTGCCCTGGGAGGTGCCGGCCGTTACCCTCTGATCGGTCACTGCTGGCAGTGCTACTTGTGAGAAGACCCTCAATGTGGCTCAGCCCTATTTATTGGAAGATTCCTAGCACTGGGTCAATGCCCACTGATATGACTCATAATTAGTGCTGTTAAAGACTTCCTAAGGTACCTTCTTAGAGCTATCCAGTCACATTTATGGACATTTCAGAGAATGAAAAAAAGACAATAATATCCTCTTTTTTATCCGACACATTTATTGAAGGGCCTACCTTGTGCTAGTCATTATGCTAAACTCAAGGATCATAGTGATGATCCAGACCTGACTTGATCCCTGCTGTCACAGCCTACAGTCTAGTGGGGAGGGCAGACAAAGGCAAATAAGAAATATACCTAAGATACTTGCCAATTATGGTGATGGTGAGAAGGAAACAAAATATGCAGAACTGAAGATTTGCAAGAGGTTTGAGACACCTTGAAGGCATTTTCTAAATGATCTCATGAGTTGAAATTTTTTTCCTAAATGATTTTCACTGAGTAAATGAAAATAATTTTCATTGTTTGTCTCTTAGGTACACACTACAGATCCCTGATGAACCAAGACCACCCTCCACCGTACCCGGGCCCTGGTCCAACGGCCCCTTACCCACCTTATCCACAGCCACCAATGGGGCCTGAGGTCTACCCTCCAGGACCTATGGGAGGGCCCTACCCACCTCCTCAGGGGTACCCTTACCAAGGATACCCACAGTATGGCTGGCAAGGTGGACCTCAAGAGCCTCCTAAAACCACAGGTACTGTGAACAGGGTGCATGTGTGTGGGAATGTTTGCATGTTTTCTTTGGAAAAGAAAACATGCAAAACTCTGGCCTTTGTGTGCTATAGTTGATGTTCCCAAAGCTTGGTGACTGCTTAGAGTGGCTTCATCTCTGTGTACTGAGTCAGTTCTGCGTACTTCCTTCATGTCTCTCATCCCCTCTGGGACTGATGACTTCCTGGCCGACATGTTTCCAGAGAGTACTCCTAGAGCAGCGGTGGGGGAATTACTAGTTGGTGTTTTGCTCTGGCAACCAGTTTTGTTTTTCAGGTTTAGCCTGTTAGGATTATTTTATCTCACTTCGTTGACCCTCAAGTCATCCTCTCCTTCCTGTTATTGGGGTTGGTTTTCTTTACTAACATTTTCATAATTCTATTTAACCTGCTAGCTGAGTATTTAGCAGGCTTATGAGTCTTTCTTATATGCTAGAACAGTGCTACTCAGAGTTTACTCTGCAGACAAATACCAGTCCATGAATGGTTATCAGGCTACGTTATGCTGAAATAAGTACAGAAAGTGAGAGTAAACATTTAAAAACTTTTAGAGCAAGTTGACATTGCTATAGCATTCAAGCACATGATTGATCTTGCATTTTACAAAAAGTATCAGTTTGCCAAGGATTAGAAAGGAAACCTCTTGAGAAGCACTGTACGAGATGTCTTGGTGATTGCTGTGTATGACTGTTTTATAACCTTTAGGTTTGCAGAATAGTCGTTTACTTTCATCTTTTTAAAATAGCTAATTCTTACTGAGTGCTTATTATGTGCCAAGTAGTCTCCTAAGAGCTATATGTACATTAACATTTAATCCTTGCAACAATACTGTGAGGCTATTCCCATTTTACAGTGAAGTAATTGAAGCACAGAGTGGAATAATGATTTGCCCAAGGTCACCCAGCTAGAAGGAGCTGACCCCAGAATTGAATTTTGATAGTTTGATTTAAGAATCTGTACCTATAACTTAAGAATCTGTACCTATAACTTATGGCTATACTTGTGTCCTTCTTCTGTCTTTTCTGACCCACATTCATCTGAATTTAGGGCCTTACACTACCTCAGAAGTTTTTCTATAGTTTAACCCCTTACTATTAATATTAATAATCAAAAGTAGTAACAGAATCTATGGCTCATTTTATTCCAGGATTTGAGGATTCTTTAGAATGGGTGGATGCCATGGAAGGAAAATATGTTTAAGAGAAAGCTTGCACTCAATATGGGAAAATTTTTACCTTTATAGTATCAAATTAGTCAGTGTTAAGATTTGGTAGATTTGAATACCTTTAAAAGATTTAGTTTACCTTGAAGGAAAACTTTAAAATCCACGATTGTGATTTGTTATAAGTTTTTATAACACATGCTCAGAAGAGTGCAGAAAGAATAACCAGTATTATCAGAGTAGTCAGGATCCAGGTTTACACTTCAAAACAAGGTAACGCTGTGATAAATAAAAGAGGGCAGACTGAAAAGACCACTAAATGATTCTATTTATGTGAAATTCAAGAACAAGCCAAACTAATTGATGGTAATGGAGATCAGAATAGTGGTTACTCCTGGCTGTGGAGTAGGGGGCAAGGTGGGATTGGTTATTGATGGGGAAGAACACAAGGAAACCTTCTGGGGCATTAGGAATATTCTTTTTTCTTTTGTTTTGCTTTTTAAAGATTTATTTTATTGTTTGAGAGAGGGAGAGAGAGACAGAGAGAAGGGAGTAGGGCCCTGAGCAGTCTCCATAGTTGTGCATCATTAGTTGTGACAGTTTCATTTCACACAGGTGGATGTGGGGTTGCACAGAGCGGGAATGGAACCAGGGACCTCCCACATGGGAGGCAAGAACCTTTGCTGTTGAGCTATCCCAGCAGTTACAAGTTGTGCTGCAGTTCAGCATATGGGGTTACATGGGCCAGGGCTGGGACTCAAACCTCAGACCTCGTCATTACAAGGGAAGTACTCAACCACTGAGCTATCCCAACATTCCAGGAATATTCTTTACATTAATCTGGGTATAAATATTTAAAACTTATTTTATTGTTTTGACAGAGAGAGAGAGAGACAGAAGAGACAGAGAGAGAAGGGGGAGGAGGGAGGGTCCAGAGCAGTCTCCATAGTTGTACGTCATTAGTTTTTCGACATAGTTTCATTCCACATAGGTGGGCGCAGGGCGGGAACCGGGCCAGGGGCCTCCCACATGGGAGGCACGCCCTAGTTCAGCATATGGGTTTGCACAGGCTGGGGCCAGGACTTCATCCTTTGACCCCAGGGCTGCAAGACAAGCATTCAACCTGCTGAGCCATCCCAACATCCCCACTTTACCTTTGATGTAATTTAAATATTGTTATCCTTTTGAGAAAAAAATAATATCCTAATTCTTCTTAGGATTAAAAGGCTCTGTTTATCATGATTTCATAAATGCAGTTGAAAACTGTTTAATGTCCTTTCCTACAGGATTTATTTCTCTGTTATTGGCTTGTTCATTAGCTGCCAAGACCATTCTGCACCCATGTGGCCAATGATGCCAGATGGTCAAGTTCCTCTCTCACCTGGGGATACCCTCACTAAGGGATGCACCCTTTAGGGACCCATTTCATGCCTTGCTTCTGGGATTCCCAGTCAGAATTCTTCTCAGGGTCTATATTCTATGCATGTGTCTGAGCTCTCTGGAAATGTAAAGTTTTTTTCTCTAACTGGATGATTTTAGATTTATCTAGTGCCATAAATACAGTCTCTCAGCTAAAAATCAAGTGTGTAGTCCATTCTTTTAACAGCTGCCTAGGTGGAAATTGCTTCTTTTTCAAAGGAGGGAGGATCTTCTGATTTATTTATTGTTTTTGACAGAGAGAGAGATACAGAGACAGAGAGAAGGGGGAGGGCCCAGAACAGTTTCCATAGTTGCACATCATCGGTTTTTCCACAGTTTCATTCCACAGGTGGGCTTGGGGCTGCACAGGGCAGGAACTGGGCCAGGGTCTCACCCCGGTGAGAACTGAACTTGGGGCACTCCCCAGCTCAGCATATGGGTCAGCACTGCCGGGGCCGGGATTCGATCCTCGGCCCCCGGGGCTGCAAAGTGAGCGCCTAACCCACTGAGCCATCCCGGCTTCCCCATTCTCAGCTATTAATTGGTATCTGATAATTAGTAAGGACTTACTTAATAAAGGTGTGTTGAGTGGATGAGTAGTTAGCTAATCTAAGCAGAACTTGCTTTGTTAGTCTGTTTATCATTCAAAGTTCATTTTTAAGAAAATGTTAAGAAACACCTTTGTTTTTCTTTGGGAAGCTAGATTTTTAGAACTGGAAGCAGCAGGCTTCCCAGAGTGATTTTTTTTTTAAATAATAACTGTAACAACTAGTATATCTTGAGCATGGAGCCTGGTAATTTTCATAACAACCCTGTAGCTTTAGTCCCATGTTACAGAGGTAGAAATCTGAGGCTCAGGTAGCTATTATATAGGATATTGCCCCAAAACTTAGTGGCTTCAAACAACAGGGTTTATATTTCTCATGATTCAGTGAGTTGGCTTCATGTGATCTCTCCTGGAGTCACTTGTGTGACTTAATTCATCTGTCAACTTGGCTGGGGCTGGAATGTCCAAGATGGCCTCACTCACATGACTAGGGTCTTGGTTTACTTCCCTGAGGCCTCTTGTCAACACAGAGTCTCAACCAGCCGAGCTTCTTTACATGGCAGCCAGATTCCAAGAGGTCAGTGAAAGTAGAAACTGCCAGGCTTTTGAAGGCTAGGCCCAGAACTGGCACAACATTACTTACCAAGCATTCCTTTGTCCATAGCAAGTCACAAGACTGGCCAGATTCAACAGAAGGAAAAGTGTTACCCATTTTTTGGTAACAGCTTTATTGAGATATAACTCACACATCGTATAATTCACCCACTTAAAGTGTACAACCCAGTGGTTTTTAGTGTATTCAAAGAGTTGTGTGACCACCAGTGTAATTCTAGGACATTTTCATGACCACAGAAAGAAACCTTGTACCCTTTAGTAATCACTCCCCATTTCCTTAACCCTCCGCCATGATTAATCTACCTTCTGTCTCTGTACATTTGCCCAATCTGCACATTTATTGTAAATGGAATTATATAATAATATGTCATCTTTTATTTAGTAGAATGTTTTCAAGGTTTATCCATGTTATAACATGTATCAATACTCCATTCCTTTGTATTGCTAAATAATATTTCATTATATGGATATACCACATTTTATTTATCCATTCATTAGTTGATGGACCTTTGGGTTTCTACTTTTTGGCTTTTATAATAAATCATAAATTACTAGCTATTATAAATTTATTATAATAAATTTAGGATAATAAAAGTTATAGCATACTCTCCCCATAAATAATAGATATAAACATTTCTGTAAAATAAACTCCATCTTGCTAAGAGGAATGGCATGTGAATACAGGGTGAGAGGAATGGTCAGTGACCATTTCAGCAGACAGTCCATAACATTCCACTCTTTGCTCAGCAGTTCATATTTCCCCCATGCACAAAATACATCCACTCTCTTCTAAAACCATCAGATATCTCATCTAATAACTACATTGGCTTGAAGTCTAGGCTATCATCATCTAAGTAGTCTATAAGTAGATAGGACTCTAACCTGCTATGTTTCTCCTTTACTCTCCATTCTTCATTCTCACTCTGCCCCAACCTACACATTCCTGGAAGTCAAACAGAATATCACTTCTTCCAAGAAACTTTCCTTTATGTACCCAGACCTCCAGTAGAATTTACTACTCTTGTGTGCTTCAACTATACCCTTACCAACTTCTTTCAAAGCACTTCCTCTCAATTCAGTTAGTTTTTATGTTCTGTCTAGTTTACTTCCTTATTATTAATATCTGAATTCATTGAACCCTGCTCATACTTTCTTAGTTTAGGCTTTCACGACTCTTAAGGCTGCTGGTGAAAACCTTAGCTTTAATATTAACCAACGACAGAGAATCACCAGAGCCCTGGGCAAAGCCTCCAAAATGACAGATGGTGACCCAAACAGGCAAAAAAGAGTCTCCAAGGGGACAGAGACCATGCAAAGAACAAAAATCCTGCTACAAAACAGAAAAACCTCTGACATTCTTTGATATACAGGAAGATAAATATTATTGAAATAAGAGTAGGGATTCTGTATAAAAATGAACTCAGGGAACAAAAGCATTTAGCCAAGAAGAATATGAAACTGACCTCAGCCCAAGGATTAGGTCCAAAAGACCTATTTGGGGAGTCAGATATTGCCAAATCAGAATTGAAGGCTTTTTGCCACAGGTGGAAGTTTGACGTATGCTTGGTTATCTGTAGCTACTTAACAAAGCACCCCAAATCTTAGAATTTGAGACTCTGTAATGTGAGCAGGGCTTGGCAGGAAAGCTTCCTCTCTGCTCCCCATGGCATGCAGTGGGATTGGAACATAGACCATAACCAGCGTGTTGAGTATGTGTACTTTCTGCCCTCAAATGAGATTTATAAACTTTTTTCTTGGCTTTATATTTTATAGCATATCCAAAAGGGTAATCTGTTGGGTTGGCTTACACCTGTAGTACAGAGGAGGAAGCCATTTGACCCCATAGACACTTCAGAAGGGAGAGGGGAAGGGGAGGGGGTGGTTTGCACCATGGCAGTGTGACTACTGGGAGGAGTCAGTAGATACCCATGCTGAGATGCTGTTCTATGTGTGTTCCAAACCAGTCAGGCTTCTCCACTCTTACTGGCTTTGACCCCCTTCCTGTGAAGGTTTCCCATTAAGTTCAGCCATGTTCTGTCAGCTGTTTCAGTTTCAGTGAAAGTGTGCCCTTCTGGTTCTTTTTTTAAAATCAGAAATCCATTTTTAAATATTTTTTTTATTTATTTTTATTTTTGACAGAGAGAGAGAGATACAGAGACAGAGAGAGAACTGAACTGGGGGAGCTCCCAGTTCAGCATATGGTTCCGCACGGGCTGGGGCTGGGATTCGATCCCCGGTCCCCGGTGCTGCAAAGTGAGCACTTAACCCACTGAGCCATCCTGGCTTCCCCTTCCTTCTGGTTCTTAATGACAAGAGATTGTTTTTTGAAAATTTTTTTTAAAAATCACATGACTATCATCTCTCTACCCCATCCCTCCCTGTGGCCTCTCAGTGTTGCTAGCTTGGGCAGCCTCACACCTGACCTGACAGCTTCAGGTAGTTAGGCTGCTTCCATGTTATAATACAAAAGTGGAAGCAGCCAGACCTTCCTTTAAAAAAAAAGAAACAACTTTTAATTTAACTTCTAATTTTGAAACAATTTCAGATTTACAAAAGCATTACAGAAATAATACAAATGACTGTATACCTTTCACCCAGATTTCCCCAACCTTTATATAACTACAGCATAGTACTCTGCCAGGCTTTTTGACTTCCTGGGCTGAGAAGTCTCAGAACATCACTTCATCACTCTTATTGGTCAAGGCAGACACAGGTCTATCTAGCGTGGATTCAAGGAGAGCAAATCTAGACTTTACTCCTTGATTGGGGAGTGGCAAAGCCACATTGCCAGATGGCGTATGGGCTGGGGGTTCTTTGGAAATACTGTCACAAGTCCCAGTTGTAATAGGAGTAAACTCCTGTTCAGTGAAGCATTCTAAAGAACAAAACTATTTCTAGGTTCTTGTGAAAATGCCATAGTAACAGAACTGTTTAAAGTTAAAAATTAAATACAATACCTCTAGTCTCATCAGAAAAAAGGTTGTTTTTTTAAAGATTTATTTTTATTGTTTTTTTGACAGAGAGAGAGAGAGAGACAAACAGAGACACAGAGAGAAGTGGGAGGGCCCAGAACAGTCTCCATAGTTGCACATCATTGGTTTTTTCACATAGTTTCATTCCACAGGTGGGC
>PVKE010041621.1:0-14092 GCA_004027555.1 Craseonycteris thonglongyai | reverse complement strand
CTTCAGTGCATAGTTATTTCTATTTTACTTTTTGACAGATAGAGAGAGAGACAGAGACAGAGACAGTTAGAGAACCAAACTGTGGGAACTCCGCAGTTCAGCATGTGGGTCCTGCCTGGGCCGGAGCCGGGATTCGATCCTCGGTCCTCATGGCCTCAAAGCGAGCGCTCAACCCGCTGAGCCGTCCCGGCTTTCCCCTTAATTAAATATTATACTAATGTTTCGAAGATTTTTTTTTTTATATTCTTTTATTTATTTATTTTGACAGAGGAGAGAGAGAGGGAGAGATACAGAGACAGAGAGAGAACTGAACTAGGGGAGCTCCCAGTTCAGCACATGGTTCCGCACGGGCCAGGGCCGGGACTCGATCCTCGGTCCCCAGCGCTGCAAAGTGAGCGCCCAACCCACTGAGCCATCCCGGCACCCCCGAAGATTTTTTTTAAGATTTATTTTTATTGTTTTTTGACCGAGACAGAGACAGACAGAAGGGGTAGGGCCCAGAGCAGTCTCCATAGTTGCACATCACTAGCTTTCTACATAGTTTCATTCCACAAGTGGGCACGGGGCCTCCCAAATGGCAGGCAAGCACCCGCAAGCCAGGGGCCTCCCACATGGTAAACACACCTGGGGCAGGAGCCAAACCAGGGACGTACCACATAGGAGGCTCACCCTGGTGAGAACTGAACTAGGGGCACACCCCAGTTCAGCATATGGATCTGCACAGGTCAGGGCTAGGATTTGATCCTTGGACCCCAGGGCTGCAAGACAAGCGCTCAAACCGCTGAGTCATCCCAGCAACCCCTGTGAAGATGTTTTCACATGAGATTGATATTTAAATTGGTGAACTGCTAAGTAAAACGAATTGCCCTCCTTAATGTGGGTGGGCCTCATCCAAACACATGCAGGTTTCAGTAGAGCAAAAAGACTGACCCCTTTGAGCAAGAAGGAATTCTGCCAGCAGATGACCTTTGGACTTTAACTGCACCTTTAGTTCTTTCCTGGGACTGCATATTCAGGTGTACATCTGTTTATGCACTTGTTTTCCTAGGTATCCTTGGAAAGTCACTTAAACACTCAAGACTTCACTTTTCTCACCTGTAAATTAGAACCAATAATCATACCTATTTCGTGAGATTGGCTGGCAGAAGGGTGAAATAACACATGTTAAATGCTTCAAACAGTGCTCAACATTTAGTATTAGCTAGTATTATTACTATTACCATCATTATTATTATTCCCTTGGGAAGTGGAATTGATGGGTTAAAAGTTAATTGATACTCCTTTTCCAAAAGGTGATTAACCCAGCCATTTTCGACAGGGGCTCCTTTAAATAATCTGTTTCTCTTTCTCCTCATTTAAAAAAGAAAAACAAAGACCCCTTCAACGGTCTCAGCTCCTCAGGCAGTGTGGGAGGAGCAGCAGCTGCCAAGCAGCCCATCTTCCTGAAGGCTCTTGGAGCTCCACGGCCTGCAGGCACTTGGTACCTGGTGTGCACAGTCCAGTCAGCAAAGAGGAAGTCAGCCCCGCCAAAGGGGCAGCTAAGGAGGATCCCAAGAGGAGGTCGATGAGGTTGTCAGCTAAAGCTGCTCCTACAAAAGTGGAAATGAAGCCCAAAAAGGTGTCAGGGAAAGATAAATCTGCAGACAAAAAAGTGTTAACAAAAGGGAGAAGGGGAACAAAGGAAAATCAGGCCGAAGTGGCTAAGAAACTAAAGAAGATTTACCTGGGAGAAGCTGGGATGGCTCAGCTGGTTGAGTGCTCACTCAACCAAAGATTGGGGACCAAAGATCCAATCCTGGCCCTGGCCGGTGCAGACCCATTGGCTGAACTGGGTGTGTCTCCTGTGGGGGTGGCCCCCAGCCTGGCCCGCACCCACCTGTGTGGAATGAAACCATGCCAAAAGCTGATGATATAGGGCTGTGGAGACAGCTCTGGGTCCTTCCCCTTCTCTCTGTCACTCTCTGTCTCTATCCAAAAAAAAAAAAATTTACCTGCAGAAAAACGAAGAAAAAGTGAGCAGAGTCCAGCCTCTGATGAAGCAGGAAAGAAGCCAAGTCTGATTAATACTATATACCGTGTCCTATCAGTGGTCTCTGTGTATCTTCTTGTACAATCCAGAGGAATATTTTTATCAACTATTTTGTAAATGCAAGTTTTTTAATAACTCCAGAAACACTTTTAAGGAGGGAATTAGACCTCAACCCATTTTTAAGTTTAAATGCTTTTTTTTCTTTTTCCCCCAAGATTAAATATTTATTTATTTATTTATTACATTTAATGCTTTTTTTTTTAAGAGGTGAAATCATTTGCTAGTTGTTTATTTTTTTGGTACAACCAGAAAACAGTGGGAAATTGAATATGGGAGGCTTTGATTGTCTTGGTGTCAGGTTAACATTCCATAGCTGGGGGTAGTTTTTATGTCCTATAAAACCATACTAAATGGCAAATAGGAGTCATTTGTGCATTTACTATGTCTTGAACATTTTATTTTTGAGAAGACAGAGAGACAGAGAGAGGTGGGGAGGGCCCAAAGCAGTCGCCATAGTTGTACATTAGTTGTAACAGTTTCATTTCAACAGCATACGGGTTTACACTGGCCATTCCTGGATCCAATCCCAGGACCTTGCTTTGCAAGGCAAGCTCCCAATCTATTAAGCAATTCCGGCAACCGTTGAACATTTTAAATTACTTCTACTCCCTTGTGTTTGGTAGAGCTGTTTCCTAAAAAAAACCATTCCTTGATCTTGACTCTCCCTGTTAGGATTTTGTGCACCCTGTAACATCTGTGGTCATCGTAGTCCAGATTTCCTGTGTTAATGAGCTGTGAAAGATTATTTGAGTATGTAGTGTATATGATATTAAATTGTGAATTAGTGGGAATTTGATGTAATAATGTATCATCATTTGGTATTCGATATTCTATTAAGGAAAATTAGCCTCCAAATTTTGAGTTGGAAAGGCACTAGAATAACTGTTTAGAAAAGAATCACAACTATTACTTTTTAGGTTTTTGGTACCTATGTTAAGAATTGTGTACAAATTGAAATGTTTGTGTACCGATCCTCAAAACAACCAATAAAATCTCGATTATGAAAGAAAAACGAAAAACAAACTTTCTACTTGTTATATGATTAGAGCTCCGCTGCCAGCGAGCACTGGGGAGCCACGGAAAGCTCTAGAGCAGGGGGAAGGTTCCGGTTAGTGCAGATTCTAAAGGTTTAGTGGGGGTGAGGGAGGCGGGACTAGTTGGGGCGCCCGCAGGAGTGACGGATGCTGTAACTTCACGGTATTGGGGAGAGTCCCGCATTTCACCACCCGGGGTCAGAGAGCTGGTGCAAATCCCGCTTCGCCTATGCTGCGCCAGGACCCGGATGTGGAGCGCGCGGAGCGCTCGGCCCGCTGTGGCTGCAACGCGCGGTCCACGCTACGCGCACTGGTGGCCGCTGCACTGGGGTGGGTAACTGTCTCCTCCCCGACCGTTCCTGCCGGGCGTCCTGGTATGCACCTGCCAGCCGCCTCCTGTAGAAGGCCGCGGAACCTGGCTGCATTGTGGTCGCCAACCCCTACCCTCTGCCCTCCCTAGACGTGACCCAGCACCGGCGCCAACCTGTGCGGGGCTCGTACCCCTTTAAGAAGCCAGACGCCGTTAGGGGTAGAAGCAGTTGCTGCGAGTGAAGGGGCGGTATCGGGCCGCACCGATTGGCCCGAAGCCCGGGAGGTGGCCAGATGCGCCTGCGCAGAGTGCAGCACCGCGCGCCGTCAGGGGGAGGAGGTTGCGCGGGTGCTAATTGGCCCCCGAGGCAGCCCCGCCCGTGAGTGGCGGGCGGTCACGTGACGCGACGGCTGGGGGCTCCCGGCGCGGGGGACGCTGGTGGCCAAGATGGCGGCGGAGCTGGTGGAGGCCAAAGTGAGTGAACCGCGGCGTCGCCGGCCCGGGCGGACGGGCGAGGGAGCAGAGGCCGGGCGGCGGGCCGAAGTCTGCGCCCTCCGTTCGGGTCCCATGTCGCAGCCCTCCCTCAGTTCGCCGCCAGGTCCCCTCCCCTGCCCCAGGGGCTCCGGGTGCGGGCGGGGGGCGGGGAGGCCGGGGGCGGGGTCCCCAAACCTCACCCCAGTCTTTGCGCCTGGGGTCGGCCCCAGGCAGGGTTTTTCCTACCAGTCTGAGCAGTTAGGGTGTGGATCTTCCTAAACACAGGTACAGGGCCGAGCCTCCCAGCTTGAGGCACAGTCCTCTCGGAGAGTATGATGGGCTGGGCTGCTCGTCTCCTGGTCCGGAGCCGGGGTCAGTGTTCTTTGGTCTGGGGAAGTATATTCGACTCCCTGCGTCCCATGGCAGAGAGGGCTGGCATCTGGGTCTGTTTCTCTGCTAGCAGGCCAGGCTGGGGTTGCTCAGAAGGCACCCCGGACCCCTTTACCACTGCTTCAACCATCAAGGTCCAGAACTGTCCCCAAACATAGCGTGTCCTCTTAGGGTCTGTACCCCAGGCTGGAGTTTCGGACCCCTATTGGACTCCCGCGTTGATACCAGAACCCCGCCCCCTCCGGACACCCTCTCAACCCCCAGAATGGGCGCAGTGTTAATTGAGCTTGCCTTTACCCCTGGGACGGCGCCGTGACCCCTGCTCTCAGTCCAGAGCTTCCTAACTCTCTTCTCTCAGTCTTGTCTCCTCAGGACAGCATCTGTGAGGCCTTGGACTCTGCTACTGGGGGCTCTAAATCCTACACTCACAGTCTCAGACCCCATTCCAAATCTTGACTGCTTCCGTATATTCCTTAGTGAGTCTACTTCTCAGATCAGACACCCTCCCTACACAGTCCTCAGAACCCCTGCCTTAGGTCCCTTTATGTACCCAGCTCTGGCTTCTGAGGCCCCCCTCCCTTTCTGTTGATCTCATGTGTTGATCTTTGGGAGGCCCTAGCTGGTTCCAAAGTAGGTCTCTTTCTGTAGGGTAACTCCCGGTGCCTCTCCCCATATTCCAGTTTGGGGTCCAGGTTCCACATCTCATAGATGCCATCACCTCTCTTATCTTGGGACCCCTTTTAACCCTCTTGGGACTGAGCATCTCCATCCCAGGAATGTACTTTCTCCCAAGTGCCTCCCCTAGGTCAAGCTCCAGAACCCTGACCTACTAGGGTTCTCCTCTTCTTCCCTAAGAAGTTTATTATACTTAAAGCTGATTATCCCAGGGAAGTAGGGAGGGAGCCCGTTCTTCACAGGACCAAGGCACTGCCCCCTGTCCCCTTCTGGTCTTCCCTCCCCAAGGTCCTGATCTGTAAATGTTTTCTTTCTCTGGCTCCTCCCTCTATTTACATCTCCCTTCCTTTCCCTTCCCTTCCCTTCTCTTTGAGATCTGAAATGCAGCCCTCTACATTCTGTGGTTATAGGATATTACCCTTTCTTCATCCCAGAGCACCTTCCCCCCAATACCTACACCACAAACACTAATGCCCTTCTTTGGGGTTTAGGGAAATTGAGACTAGTCTGAACTCTGCAAGCCCAGGGTGGCAGCCTTTGGCCTTAAGTCCCTGGAGTCCTGAAATTTAACCTCCTTGTGGAGCCATAGTGACTCTGGGCCCCTGCCCCCACCCCAGCCAGTGGGTAGGGTCTGAAGTCTTTTCTTAAAAAAAATATATCATCTAGGGCCTTGAAATATGATCTGATGAACTCTACTTGACCCTCTGGTGGCTAGGCTACCCCCACCCCCCAATTAAATCAAGTGAACCCTTTTTTCACGTTCTGAAAATGTGCGCCTCTAGTCAGGGGGGCTTGAGACTGCAGCATCACTTTTTCTATCCCAGGGAGCCTTCTTTCTCCTTCAGTCTCTTGCTGTCACCAAGGAGTTTCTGGCATGTAATTGAAATGTTCCCCTCTTTTAAAGTGCTTTTCCAGCTTCTCATATTAACAGCTGGAGATTTTTCTTTTGTAGTGCAGGGTGGCTTGATCTGAGGGGAAAATGAGGGGACTTGTTGATAAACTTGGAAAGCTGAGACTCTTAACCCAAGGCTCCTGAGAGGGATTAGGAAGGAGGGATTGACCTGTGACTCCTGAGATACTATGTAGTATTTTGTACCAATCTCCTATTTCATGGAGAGAAGGGCCTTAACTTTCCTGATGCTCATGCTGGAGAGAGGTTAAATTAAGCTGAGCTAAGCACAGTTGCTCTTTCCAAGTTGATGCTGCTGTATCCAAGCTGATGTTTCCCCACGGGGTTCCACAGAAGCCTGGAGTTTCAACTCTGGAAGCAGTTGGGGCCTGGTACTGTTTATAAACACAGATCTGAGGGGCAGGCTGGTCTGGATGAAGCTTTGGCAGGAAGTGATCGCAGAGCACTTGGGGCTTTTTCCTGAATGCTTATGCCCCCCCTCACCCCTCTTCCCTTAGTGTCAAGGGCAGGCTCCTTGGTGGTGGCAGCTGCTGAGAAATTTGAGTCGTGAACATATGGCAGCTTGAGGGGTATGCCCCAGGATTCTTGTATGGCAGTGCGGGTGTCTAATCTGGTAGATACCGCTAGGCTTTGGTGGAGACAGGGGGGTTGCTCCCAAAGGTGGGATAATGTCAGGAGATGTGTTGTGGTCAAACTCAGAAAGGCCAAGTCCACTTGCCTGTGGCTCCATAGCGAGTGGTCAGCTTCCACATGACAGCATCTCTCCCCTCACAGGCCTTGGGCCTCTTCCAGAAGAAATATCTTGTCTGCAAGCTTTTTTATCTGCTCAAGGTAGGAAGTCAGGCTGAGGGAGGTGAAGCCTCTTTGTTTTCAAAGCATTCCAGACTATGAGGACTAGCAGACTGCATAGGTCCCTAGGCAGGGGGTATACTGGGGAATTAAGAGTCCTTTAGGCCCCCCAGGCAGCGGGGTATGAGTGGAAGGAAACGCCCTTAGTAGCCTGATGGCCTGGAGTCCAAATGCCAACCCTGCTACTGACACAAGGAGGCCTTGAGCCAACCGTTGCTTCCTTCTCAGAGCCTGTTTTCTCACCTGCAAAATGGACATGGGTCCTTGTGAGATTAGTGACTGTAAAAGGCCCTTGTGGTGCTTGGTACATGGTAGATGACACTTCATGTCTCTAGTGCAGGAGTAGGAGGAAGACCCTGAAGCAGGCAAAGCGCCCCCCAACCCCACCCAGGGTTTTGCAGGCAGGACTGCACAGCCCCGCCTGCCATCAGCAGGAACCTGGCATTGTACAGCTAGAAGGAATCTTAGACAGTGCCCATCTTGCTCTGAGATTAGGAGCCCAAAGTGCAGAGAGGCCTCACAGTGGGCCCAGAGTCACCTGGGAGCCTAGCGCAAAATTTGGATTTGAACCCAGGTCTGCTTTCAGACCACGCTTCACCTTTAAACAGACAGGAAATGGGAAACACCAGAGCCTCCTGGTATTGAGGCTGCTTCATAAACCCTGGCAGCGTTCCCACCCACCTCTGACTGTCAGGCTTTCTCAAGCTTGACTTCTTTGGGTGCTGTCCTGCTCCATACTCACCAGCTTTCCATATTCACTGTTGTCACTTGTACTGTTTTTTCCTGTTCCCTCTGGAAGTGTCTTTTTCCCACCACATTTCATTCATCACAGGCCAACTTCAGGGCTCAGCATGGGTGGCCCTGAAACACTGCTGGCCCATCCCTCAAGGACACTTTGCTTATGAAGCACAATGGGGAGCTCTCACTCCCCTTGGTGTTCCAGAGTCTCACAGAAGGCAAGCCACTGAGAGGCAGCCCCAAAGAAAACACTGGATCATCTGAGTTCTGTGATTGGTTTGATTTAGTTGGAGGGACCCTGCCAGACCTCATTCATCCCTTTGCCACAGCTCAATTAACAGCCTCTCCAGCTGTCATACCCAGAACTTCCCCTGCAGACCCATGGTTCTTAATTGAGGCTGATCCTGCCCCCAGGAGACATGGGGGAATATTTTTGATTGTTATAGCTGGGATTTGGGGGAGCTCCTGGCATCGAGCATGGTAAAGAGGAACCACACCAGCATCAGATTTGGGCCTGGGATTAAATGTTGGCTGTAACATGGAGCTCACATCAACCTGGCAGGCATGTTTTAAGGGTCGAGTTAAGTATCTAATCACATTTAGCTCAGTTCCTAGCAGGTGATTTGTATTAAGTCAGTTGTGGCTACTACCATCCTCTAGACCAGGGGTGTCCAATCTTTTGGCATTCTTGGGCCACATTGGAAAAAGAATTGTCTTGGGCCACACAGACACTAACACTAACGATAGTTGATGAGCTAACAAAAAAACCCTGCAAAACATTTCATAATGTTTTTAAGAAATTTTACAAATTTGTGCTGGGCCTCATTCAAAGCCATCTTGGGCATCATGTGGCCTACGTGCCACGGGTTAGACAAGCTTGCTCTCTAGACTGAAGGGAAAACATGTTTATGGCTAACGTTGGTTGAGCACTTATTCTGCTTTATGTAAATTACCTCATCTGGTCTTTCCCATTTTCTTTTTTTTTTTAATATATTTTTATTTATTTATTTTTGACAGAGAGAGAGAGAGAGAGAGAGAGAGAGAGAGAGAGAGAGAACGAGAGAGAACGAGAGAGAGAACGAGAACTGAACTGGGGGAGCTCCCAGTTCAGCATATGGTTCCGCACGGGCCAGGGCTGGGATTCGATCCTCGGTCCCCGGCGCTGCAAAGTGAGCGCTTAACCCACTGAGCCATCCCGGCTTCCCCAGTCTTTCCCATTTTCCAGTGAGGTGGATTCTGTCATCCTCTTCAATGAAGAGACTGAGGGTCAGAGAGGCCAGCAGTGATCTCTGTTAGGGAATGGTTGAGGCTGTTTATAGGTAAAGCAAGATTCCCAGTTCCTGCCCTGGGGATGCTTTCAGGCTTGAAGATGGGAAAAGGAAACCTAAAATAGAGGGGGGAGGGGGCCAGTCCAAGGAGCTTTTGCTACGTTGGCAATGCTGAGGAAGGTTTGAGAAGGAGGAAGGCAGCAGGGCTGAGCTCCCGAAAGGTGAGCCAGTAGTGGAGATGGGGTCAAGCCCAGGCCAGTGAGATTTGTGCTGAAGCTACCTCCTCCTGTGTTCCCACCCCTTTGGGCTAGAATGAAGGGGGCCTTGGGCTGGGACTGTGTGGTGCCTGATGGGGTCTCATTTTGCTGTCCCACCAGTTTGAACCCAGGCAGCTCTAGGGAAACCCCATGCCCCATTAGCAGCCTCTCCCAGTGAGCACATGTGTTTGTGGTTACTCTTTCCAGAACATGGTGATGAGTTTCCGAGTTTCCGATCTTCAGATGCTCCTGGGTTTTGTTGGCCGGAGTAAGAGTGGACTTAAACACGAACTTGTCACCCGGGCCCTCCAGCTGGTCCAGTTTGACTGTAGCCCTGAGCTGTTCAAGAAGATCAAGGAGCTCTACGAGACACGCTACGCCAAGAAGAGCTCAGATCCCGTCCCCCAGCCCCACCGGCCCCTGGACCCCCTGACCATGCACTCGACATATGACCGGGCCGGCGCAGTGCCCAGGACTCCCCTCACAGGCCCCAATATTGACTACCCTGTGCTCTATGGGAAGTACTTAAATGGACTTGGACGGTTGCCTACCAAGACCCTCAAGCCAGAGGTGCGCCTGGTGAAGCTGCCCTTCTTTAACATGCTGGATGAACTACTGAAGCCCACTGAGCTGGGTGAGTCCCCTGCCTTCCCACGTCCCACTTCCCAAGTTTTCCTTCTATCTGCGGCTGGCCACGTGACTGACCCAGAGCGCTTTCTGGGGAGCAGCAAGGTCCCACGTCTGGCAGAGGTTTTATCCCTCCCAGGAACCACAGGGACCATCTTTGGGTCTTTAGATTAGTTATCTAGTGCCATGTAGTAGATGTCCCAAATCCCAGCAGTTTACAACTGAAAATCTCAGTTTTTGAGAGTCAGAACTGTGAAATGGTCTAGCTGGGTGGTTCTGACTCAGGGTCCCTCATAAGGTCACAATCAAGAGGTCAGCTGGGGCTGCCTCATATGAAGGCTTGACTTGGGGTAGAGGGGCTGCTTACTCACATGGTTGCTGGCTGTTGGTCAGAAACTCCAGTTCTTATATAGACTACTTGAATGTTTCCACCGTGTGGTAGCATGGCTCACACCCTTGAAACCAATGATTGGGATGGGTGGGGTGGGGTGGGGTGTGTATGTGAGTGAGTGTGTGAGTGTGTGTACAACCCAGCTGGAAGCCTTGGTTCCTTTTATAACCTGAGTTTAAAAGTAGCATATCTTTGCTTTCACCACATTCCATTGGTCCCATAGACTATTTCTGATATAGTGTGGCAGGGGGCTACACCAGGCTGGACCACAAGGAAATAGGGTTGGGAGGCTGAGAGGCTGGTTTTCATGCTCTCACTCCCTGGGGCAAAGGGGCTAGAGTTGGATCTGACCTTCCTTCCCCCCCGCCCCTCCCCCTGCAAAATGCTTATTTCTTAGTAGTTGACCCTGGGGAGTAACCTTCAGCAATGGGTTCAGGCTGGTCCACACAGGCCACTGGTCAGGGCATGGCTAGGCATGTTCTCAAGAGGTGGGGCACCAACAGGGTTGGAGGAAATTACACCAGGGCTCCATGGTTCCTCTCTGTACTCATTTCTCTGTCCCTCATGTTGATTGAATGCCTACTGTGTGATGGGCCTGTATAGTACCTGGCCCCTCCCTGGCAGTCTTGATGACAGCGTTCCTGGGTGAGTGTCAGCCTGGGGTCGGCCTCAGATGTTACCCAAGCTCATGCTGGGAAATCTGACCAGCCCCAACTTCCTGGGCCTCCAGGGCTAGAAGTGGAATGCCACAGGCCTTTCATTAACTCTCAGACTGTCCCTGAGTTCCTAGAGACTCCTCCCATCGTCTCCCTGTCTCTTACATTTCCATTCCCCCATTTATTCATTCACTCACTCTCTTGTCATTTACACAGTACATATTTGAGCTCCTGCTAGGTGGGACTACCCTGACACCAAGACACAGCAGAGAGCAGACAAAGCCCTCCTGCCCTGTGGAACTTCCCTTCTCAAGGTGCCCCAGCCTATGCCTCTGCTGTGGGTTCTGCTACCACCTGCGTCCAGTCATCAGCATCTCCTGTTCAGTGCCCCCACATCTTTACCCAGCCCCCTCTGCATGCCAGGTTTGGGCCCTGGTCATGAATAGGTCCCTGCGTCCTGTGGCAGAGGTCATGTTTCTTCTATACCCTGCCTGTCATGCCCTGGGCTATGCTGTTCACTCCCTCCCATCCTGCTGACCCAGCGTCCTGCCTTGCTCAGCCAGGGGTCCCCTCTGCATGCAGACTGCAGCTTCAGCCCTGTGCCAGCTGGCCCCCTCTGTCCTGCCTTAGGTGCAGGGAGAGAGGAGAGGATATATCTGTCTCATCTACCTACAGCCCTTGGGCTATGTGAAATTGGGCCAGAGGGGCTGTAGTTCTAGGTGAGGCTGCAGGAGGTAGAGAAAAGAGTTGCTGGTAGTCCCAGCCCTGGAGTCTGAGGCCCTCCACTGCCTTCTCTTTGTCATGAGGTGGTATTTCTTATAAGTCCCCAGATGGGGAGTAGGTTAGTGTAGCAGCACCTGTCATGGGGTTGATATGGCTGTACTGGAGACCCAAGACCCCTTCCTGAGTTATTCCAGGACAACTTTCCCTGTCCTTGCTCCCCCAACCTCTTTGTAGATGTTGGAATCCATTTTACCCCCACGCCACTGGGTTCTCCAGGAGGCTTTGGGGGCCTCAGGACTGGCTTACTAGTTGGTTTTGAAAGTCAAGCTGACATTTCAGACTCCAAAATGATCTTTGTAATAGGGAGGCCAGGTTTTCACTGGGAAACTGCAGGGCAGTCTTGGCACTGGGAAGAGAACGGGGGCTAGATGGGACTTTGAACTCTGGGCAGCCTCCCCTCCCCTGCCTGGACCATTGGCTTCCTTCCTGCACGGTGAACATGCAGTTGCTCCTGCCCCACAATGTGTCACTTTTCCCTGAGCCCCTGGGGACCCTGGTCACCTGATCTCCGGGAGAGTCTGTGCCCTTGTCTACACTAGGAATTACTCTGCTCACGGCTCAGAACAAAGAGGCCAACCCCGCCCTGCCTCTGTTCCCATCCACCCCTGTGTCAGAGTGTACCCCTTCTCTAGGATTCCCATTCTCTCAGGGACCCCTGGGGGCTGCCCAGGTTCCTAGGGAGAAGACTCATTAAGCCCTGACCCCAAAGCAGTCTGATCCCCTCTGTACCAGGACTAGCGGTTCTGTCTGCCCACCTTGAATCCTGAGTGCCTTCACATGTGAATTCTGCCACACTGGCCTTGCCCAAGGGCCACCTCAGGAAGCTGTGGCTTGAACATCTTCCCCTTCTCCCTTACCATGACCTGCTGACCGCAGTGAGGCCCAGACATCCTGGTCTGTGCCCCCAGAAGAGCTGCTGACTGGCCCTGGGTTGGAGCCTACGCCGGGAGGACAGGAGACATAAATCACACAGAGTGGAATGTTTGGGTGGGGGAAGGGAGAGAAGAAGTGGGGAAGAATAGAGCCACAGAGCTGAAAGGACCCCAGGAGACATGATCTGCTCTAGCAGGAGTAGGGGCTCGCTCCCAGAAAGATCAGGAGACTGATCCAAGGTCACGAAGCAATCTAAGGAAGGGGCTCCAGGGCCACATGGTCAGTCATCTTCCCGATTCTGACCCATCCCTGCACCATTGGTGACTGCACCTCTGTGGGGAGACACCTGTTGTTAGCCACAAAAAGATTCTGGATCCCAGGCCTCCTTTCCACATGCGGAGCCTGGCCATCCTCTCCTCTCCAGCTGGGAGAGGGGCTGGGCAGCCAGGCATGCCTGAGGCAGGACTTGCAGACTACAGCAGAGTTCAAGGGGGCGGGGGAGGTGGTGGTGGCCAGGAACAGTCCTGAGTCAAGCTGCTTCAGCTTGGTGCTCACTGGGCATCTTATAGCTTGAGGGTCCCTTCAGCCCAGCCACGGGGGTATCAGCGGCCAGAGTCCAACTGGGGAGGAGGCCAAACTCTCTAGGGTTAGAGAAGAGGCCATCGTGAGACTTACAGGCAGAAGGAAGGAAACATGTTGACCTGGCATAGCACTGCTTTGAAAGGCTCCCAGCATCCTGTGGTCAGTGCCTTATAGTGTGGGGCCACTTAGCCTGCCACCACTGCTGCCCTGTGTTCTAACAACTCCAGATGCCCTCCACTTCTCCACACGCTTCCTAGATGTGGTCAGCACTGAGGTGGTTGATAGCTGCTGGTCCAGTGCCTGCCTTGTCATTCAGGGCGCACAGATGTCTTTCATCCAGCCTCTGAGCCCTTTGGCTGGCATTGTCTAAGCAACAAGCAAGGTAGTGGAGCCCCTGACCTGGCACTTTTTGCCAGGATGCTACACTAGAGGTGATTACATGATGCCAGGTGAGGGATACTCTGATTGGGGAATGCAGGTTTTTAGGGGACTTGTCAGTACCAGGAGCCCTTTATTGTGCATTTGTGGTGGAGATGGAAGTCAGGAAGCTTCCTGAAGGAGGTGGCATTTCCATTTAGACCTGAGGGGTGAGTAGCAATAAAATGGACAAAGAGGAGGGAAAGAGGGAGTGTGTTCTAGCCAGAGGCCCAGCAGTGAAAGAGGACTTATGAATGGAGGCCATTGTGACTGGAGTGTGGTGTAGCATGTGGGGCGGGGGGGGGCAGAGGCCAAAGAATATAAAAGTGGAGACTGACTGGACTGTCCAAGGGCTTTCGAGTGGCTGAAGGTCCCATGAACTTTTCCAAGTCTTGTTTTCTTGAGTTCTTTCTAAGGCAGGTGTGATTCTTAGTCTCAGAGACCTGCCTGCTGTCCCACAGCCAGGTGTGGTACACATCCTGACTCATCCCGTGCCCTGAGAGCTTAGGCAGTAATATGGCATCCTGAGTCCTAGGCTACCAGTAGACAGGCTTCAGACAAGTGGGAAGGGAGACCAATTCCATCCAATGGACTTCTTCATATCACTTTTCTTTTCATTTAAACTTTTGTAAAGGTATATGTTCACCATAGAAACATGGAGTAATAGCTCAGAACTCAGTGGTGGCTATGCCCCCACTCTATGCCCCTCCCCCGCTTGGCAGTCCCACCAGCAGTTTGGGCTTTTTTTTTTTTTTTCTTTTTAAGATTT
>PVKE010041620.1:0-14089 GCA_004027555.1 Craseonycteris thonglongyai | reverse complement strand
GCTCTCCCCCCTTCTCTCTGTCTCTCTGTCTCTCTCTCTCTCTCTTTTTTTTTTTTTTTTTTACTATGCTCAGACAACACATAGAATGAGCTGGATAAAAGGAAAGAGCAAAGTCTGAAGTTGCTCATTAATAATGCTTAGCTCTGTGTTTGGGCCATAACAGGCAAATAAAAAATATTTGTTAAATAATGTTAACTATAAACCTCCTTGCATTTTTTGTACTAAGTGCTACATAAAATCATTTTGTGTCTCCTTTCTTTCTTATTTTTGAAGAGAGTAGTAGTTACCATTTATTTAGTGGTGGGTGGGTGTGTATGTAATAAACAATCCTTAAAACAATTTGCTAGGTTTATGTGTCCCCACATTTTCATACAAAGAAACTCAGTGAGAACAATGATTTTTCCCAAGTTATACAACTAATGAGAATTTGAGCCAGAACTTAAACTTTGCTCCATTTGACTCTTTTCATAGTCTTCTGCCTACTACTCTTTTCAACTCAAGTAACAGTAGTAGTAGAGAACACTTATGTTCCTTTATGTAATAACAAGTAGTAGATATAGTATTTCAAACCAAACAGTATAACTGTATAATTTGTCCTCTCAACCATTATCTTTAAATTCAGAATATATAAGCATGGGTAGCACAGTGAAAGTAGATTAGTTAATTTTTTTACCTCTGATATAAACTAAGCCACACATCCTTCCACTTCTATATGAATACTAGACAAAATAAGTTTAGCTAAACCAATTATGTGTGTGTGTGTGTGTGTGTGCAGAAACTGTGTTTTGTTATTTTTGTTTTTATAGATGGTGACTTTATTTTTTTTTAATTAAATTTGTTGGGGTGACATTGGTTGGTAACAATTACACAGTTTCCATGTGTACAACTCTACATTACATCATCTATATATTGCAATATACGCTCACCACCCAGAACCAGCCCTCCTTCCTTCACCATATATTTGATGCCTCCTTACTACTCCTGCCCACTCTCTGCTCTCCTGTCTCCCTTCTCCTGTCTCCCTTCTCCTTTACCCTCAGGTAACCACCAAACTATTGACTGTGCCCATGAGTTTTTGCGTCTTTGATACTTCCAGTTTTATATTCCACCTTTAAATGAGGTCATGTTTCTTGATTCTTTCAGTCTGACTTAATTTGCTTAATAAGATGGTTTCAAGATCCATCCATGATGTCACAAATGGATGTATTTCATCTTTTCTTATTACTGAGTAGTATTCCATTGTGTAAATGTACCACAAATTTTTTATCCAGTCATCTATCAAAGGACAATTTGGTTGTTTACACGACTTGGCCACTGTGAACAGTGTTGCGTTGAACATTGGAATACATACATCTTTGCGAATTAAGGTTTTCAAGTATTTTGGGTAGACTCCCAGAAGAGGGATTCTTGTATAGTAGAATGTGGCATTCCTGCTTTGGGAATGAAGCCAACTTGTGCATACAGGCTGTGTGAAGGGAGGACTGAGAGAAAAGCCTAGGTACTGAATTCTGTGGATATATACTGAAGAGAGAAAGATTTTGACAGTAAAATGATAACGACTAGATAGTAAGGCATATCTATTTTTTTTAAGGAATCTCCATAGGGGCTGTACCAGTTCTCAATTCCATCAATAGTGAACAAGGGTTCCCTTTCCTCCACATTTTCACCAGCACATTATTTGTTGACTTTTTTAAAATAGCCGTTCTTACTAGTGAGGTGATACTTCATTGTGGTTTTGGCATTTCCCTGATGATTTGTGATGATCATGTTTTCATATGTTTGTTGTCCATCTGCATGTCTTCTTTGGAGATATATCTTTTCATGTCCTTTGTCCTTTATCAATTGAATTGTTTATTTGTTAGTTGAGTTGTATAAATTTCTTATATATTTTACGTATAAACCTCTTATCAGATACATTGCAAATATATTCTCCCATTAAGTATGTTGTCTTTTCATTTTATTGAAGTTTTTCTTTACTGTGTAGAAGCTTTTTAGTTTGATAAAGCCCCATTTATTTATTTTTGCTTTTGTTTCACTTGCTTGAGGAAAATTATTCAGACACATATTATTGATGCCAAATAGTTTACTTCCTATATTTTTTTCTAGGTGTTTTATGGTTTCAGGCCTTATATACAGTCCCTTAACACATTTTGAGTTTACTTTTGTATTTATCTGAAGAAAATAAAAGTATTAATTAAAAAGAAAGAAAGAAAAAATATATATAATCTATGTGTCCATTGATAGATGAGTGGATAAAGAAAGTGTGATATATATATATATGTGTGTGTATATGTATGTGTGTGTGTGTGTGTGTATATATATATATATATATATATATATATATATATATATATATATATATATATATGCTGTCTGGAAAAAAATTCAGCCTTTGTTAATATAACAAAAATGATCACATGGCTAGATACTTTCCAGACATCTCTCTTACAGTACATATACACACACACACACAAACACAAATATTATGCAGCAACAAAAAAGCATGAAGTCTTGTCATTTGCCATAACATGAATGGATCTAGAGGTTATTATGCTAAGTGATATAAGTCAGACAGGGAACAAAAAATACCATATGGTTTCACTTATATGTGGAATCTAAAACAAACAAAATCATCAAGCCAAAATAAAAGCAGACTCATAGAACCAGAGATCAAAGAGATATTTGCCAGAAGGGAGGGACTGGCTGGGTGAGTGAAAAGGAGAAGGGGAATATAGTTAATAATATTGTGATGTTGTATGGGGACAGATAATTGATTACTATAATTAGTGGAGTTCTCACATTATAAGGTATAAAAATTTTGACTCACTATATTGTACACCTGGAACTAATATAACCAATGTAAGATTGTATAGCAACTATACTTAACTTAAAAAATAATAATAAAATAAAGAAGTTAAATATATATATAAAAATGTGTAGTGTGCAAAGCCTTCAGTCTGTACAGGAAATGTATAGTCAAACTTATATTGTTTACCTGAGCTTTGGGAGTTGAATAGGGGAAGAGAAACAATGAACAAGTGAGCAGTGTTACTAGATGTGTTCAAGTCAAGAGCCATAGCTGCTAAAACAGGCACAGCTACAGAAGTATTACCTTTCCTCATCCTTAATGTAAAATTTACTTACTTTCCACAAATCATGTCTTTATATACCAGTAATGGCCCTGCTTCCCACAAAAACTTTAAATAATTGATAGTCCTAAAAGATATCCTGTGTTTATCCTGAGGGTTTTCCTTTCTCCATTGCAAAATTAAACCACAATATGATGTAGCTTCTTTAATAAAAATCCCAGAGAGAAAGCCAGATAGCATATTAATGTATCATTTAGGACTAACAAAAAATAGATACAGAATTAACAAGCATAGAACTTATTTATATATATATACAGGGGAATAAGACCTTGCCCCATAGCTTGTAACTATAGTTACGTTTCTGAACGAGAATCCAAAATTCTAAACCCATCAATGTTCTTCTAGCCAAAATATTCTACAGAGAGGCCAGTTAGAAGGAGATGTAACTATACTGATTTGAAAAGGTATTCTGCTTGATATTGATCTTAAAATCTACATGGAAAATTTTATTTTCCCCTTAAGCCTTGGAAGATAAAACTAACACCTTCTCCTGAACTAGAATAAGACATATTTGATGGCTGGTACATAGATTATTATATTTTTTTCTGTTTTGATGTATTTTAGTTCCACCACTTTGAAAAATACTTCAAACTTATTTTCCTTTAGTTTCTAACCTCTACATTAGGTTTTTCCTATCTTTTTCACATTAGCCACTATTTGTAAACTTTACTCTCCTTGTCTGATGCAATCATCGTAAATGAAATGGAGAATCAAAAGGTAATACCTTTCTAATACAGAAAACACGATCTCATTTCTACTTTCTCCAATTACTCTCAAGCCATAAGTCTTTGTTTATGAGTGATTAAAATATTGAAACCATGGGGTTTTAAAAGTATAGACATTTTTCTTTTCAATGCTCTCAAACATCTATTTATTAGACCACTATGGCAAAAATGGCAACTCAATTTTGTATAATATTAGTTTGGTTTTATTTTTAAATAACTTACATTTCTTCTTTAAACAGAAAATTCCAGAAGTGTTTTAATGTTAAAAACAAACAAACAACTGTATAATGTAGAGAATTGACCCTTAAAATTAATGAAATATTTTATTTTATATGTTTCTATATCAAAAAAAATATTTTTGTTATCTTTTTTGTTTTATTTTTACTTAATTTTATTTTCTAATTGTTAAATTTATTGAGGTAACATTGGTTGGTAACAACTACATAGCTTCTAGGTTTACAATTCTACATTACATTGTCTCTGTATTGCACTATCTGCTCACTTCCCAGAGTCAGTTCTCTTTCTATCACCATATATTTGATGTCACCTCCCTTATCCCCCACTTTCCCCTACTCTTCCATCCACCTACTCCTTTTCCCCTCAGATAACCACTAAACTATTGACTGTGTCCATGAGTTTTTGCTTCTTTGTTACTTTCAGTTTTATATTCCAACTATAAGAAGTTACATGTTTCTTCATTTTCTCAGTCTGACTTATTTCACTTAATATGATGATTTCAAGGTCCGTCCATGTTGTCAGGAATGGCTGTTATTTCATCTTTTTTTATTGCTGAGTAGTATTCCATTGTGTAAATATACTACAACTTCTTTATCCAAAAATATATATCTAAATAAGTTCTATGCTTGTTAATTCTTATATCTTGACTAGAATCTTTAAGTGAATAAAAAATATCCAATTGAGAATTGACAAAAATCTCTGTTATCTCCTGCCAACCTCTGATTTCTAAGTATTTTACTTATACAGAAAAAAGTATGTACAAAGACCTTACAACAGAAAATGATTCCTTAGCAGAGATTCTAATTTTTCAATTGTTATATCTTTTTTTTCTTTGGTTATTAGAACCACGCACACCCAAGTTTAGCAGGTTCTGTGGCAAAAACTAAAAAACTTACCACACAATTTGTGATGAAACCCTTGCTATAGAATGTGAGTAATGGTGATATGTGCGACTTTCATTTTTTTCCCATAAACATAAACTGCTTGTCATTCATTTCACCTTTTATTTCTTTCTACTGATATGGACTGAAGACTCCAGTAACTGCTGCTTTAGACCCAGAATGGGGAACTGTTTTTTGAGGAGAGTAGCAGTTACTGCTAACTTGAGTCTCTGATGAAGACATGAAATAGATCTGTCCTTGACAATTTGTCTACCTGGAAAATTGAGTGAAAGAGAAATAAACTTCTTTAACACTTAAACTGCATGTACTAGAAACAGTATTACTAATGAATAGGACCTTATTGCTAATGAGAAAGTTAAGCATTATAATATTTTGTCTCTAAAATAAGTGTACCCTACATAAGCAAAATATCAATGAGCTTCTAATCTAAATTGTCAAAACTCTAAAGTAAAAGTGCATATGGCTTTTATCCCTCTAGTAAAGAATAATTTGTTGTAAGTACTCAAAAATGCTTCACACTTGAAACTAATATAAAATAATATTGTGTATCAACTATAATCTGAAAAAATATATAGTCATGGGAATATATACTACAGCATAAGGAATATAGTCAATGATATTGTAATAACTGCAGTGTCAGATGGGTAATAGACTTATTGGATTTACCATTTGTGAGGTATATAGATGTGTAATCACTATGTTGTTCTGTACACCTGAAACTATAAAAAATGACATAAACTTAGGTACAATTTTTGTTAATTCAGCATTATAATTATAGATTCTTCTATAAAATAATAGCTACCCATTCACATGAGTATAGGAAAGATAGGAATATATTTTAAAGATTTATTTATATATATTATTTTCACAGAAAGAGAGAGAGAGAAGGGGAGGGCCCAGAGTAGTCTTCATAGTTGTACATCATTACTTTTCTATATAGCTTCATTCCACAGGTAAACATTGGGCTGCACAGGGCAGGAACCAGGCTGGGGGTCTTCCATATGGGAAGCTCACCCCAGCAGAAACCAAAATGGGGGCACACCGCAGTTCAGCATATGGGTCTACATGGGCTGGGGCCAGAATTTGATCCTCGGACTCTGGGTCTGCAAAGCAAGTGCTCAATGCACTGAGCCATCCTTGCATCCCTGGGAATGTATTTTAACATAGAAAATGTGAAAGGAATAACTCGCCACAGTATCAGTGTTCAGTTTCTCTATCTCTTTGTGGGGCTGCAAGTCATTTCCTCTCCATATATATGTGTTCACTTTTCTACCCAGAAGGCTTACTTTTTAGGCAGGGTGTTTTATTTTTGTTTTTCAAAATTTTTCTTGACTATCCATTGCTCTAGGCATCATTGCCACTAGCACTAGTGCCAATAATCCAGATAATCTTAACAGCAAACTCCATGTCTAATTCCTTCTCTATATCAACATTCCAAATTCTGAAAAGAAAAACAAAATGACTTGCTCAGGATGTATCAGGTGTTCATGTCCTGGCTTCCCAATCTTCTCCCTGGTTTGAAGCTGTATTAGGTGTGTGTATGTTATTCAGGGAGACACCAACTGGCATCTTGAGCCACAAACTTAAAACAACCAAAAAAAAAAAAAAAGATTATATGGGATATAGGTGATCATTTTTAGTTAACTCTTAGGTGTTCATAAGTATAAAGTGTGTCTGTGGTATCAAGGAATAAACAATGGGTTTAATTACTGTATTTTTTGCACTATAAGGCACACTTGACCATAAGATGCACCTAGGTTTATAGGAGGAAAACAAGAAAAAAATATTCTGAACTAAATGGTGTACTAATATATTTAATAAAATATAGCGGAATAATATTTCAACCATGTAAAGTCAACAGTGGTATTAAGAACCATCATCACTGTCATTAACAAATGAGGAGAAACATTAAGTTTCAAGTACTCTTCTCGTTTTCTGGAAACCCCAAGAACTCATCATCGCTAGTATCAGAATTTATAAAGCTCAGTTGCTCACAATCATGATATTACTTTCTTTGCTATCTTCATATATAATACTATCTTCAGTTTCATCTAAGGCATTGCTAAAGCCACATTTTTTATTTTTTTATTGTTTTTGACAGAGAGAGAGAGAGAGAGAGAGAGAGAGAGAGAGAGAGAGAGAGAGAGAAAGAGAGAGAGAAAGAGAGAGAGAAAGATACAGATACAGAGACAGAGAGTGAACTGAACTGGGGGAAATCCCCAGTTCAGCACATGGGTCCTCAAGGGCCGGGGCCAGGATTCAATCCTGGGTCCCTGGTGCTGCAAAGTGAGAGCTTAACCTACTGAGCCATCCAGCTTCCCCTAAAGCCACATTTTTTGAATGATCGCCCAACGGTTGCATCCTTTCCTGAGTGCCTGAGTGCCATGATGTTTTAACCCATTCACAAACTTGAGTGATAGTGGGCTTCTTCTTCATCCAGTAGGTGGCAGGTCATGATTACCAATAGTCATCCATTTGTTCCACTCTTCTTGTATAAAGACTTCAAATGGTTTGTTGATGGAAACATCGAGAGGTTGCAACTGGCTGGTAAGACCCCCAGGAGTTACAGTTAGATGAGTCTTCACTTTAAAGCTCTTTTTTGTGGTTTTGCTAATATGTACTCCAAACTGGTCGAGCACTAATAAAGCAGGTTTTTTTTATGTTGTTTTTTCCCCCAGAAGTCCTCCATGACATAGTCTGCAGGTGGGAAATCACTCAGGCACGGCAAGCAGGTACAGGCCAGAGTAGGCACGTGGGGTAGCTAAAGGAAGGCCTGCATCCGCCTATTGATCCTTCCAACAGCACACTACTCCCTCCAACATGCACAAGCAGCCTCACTGTCCTGCACATCACCAGCCACCTCAATCTCCTGCATAAACTGACCATTTCTCTGGAACCACAGACAGGCTCTGAGATGGTGTGAGATCAGGGCATTACAGAATAGGAGCTAAGGGATTAGAAAGTACCTCTAATCTTCTGAAAGCTCCACTTCCCCCCACTTCTTCCTTGGCAGTTAGCCGGTTGGCAGTGGAGATGGTTCTACTGGCACAGACCCCACCTAGTGTCAAAAACAATTGGCAGTTGGCAAAGTGCACTCATACCTGTTATTAGCCTCAGTTGATTCAACAGGACCGTGGTTGTAGCTGGGAGTTTCAGGCAGCTCTCTGCACTCTCCCAGGTCCCGGGTGATGGGCAGGGGTGGACGGCCACTGAACAGACACCCTGAGATTCAGCAGTAAATTGGGACATTTAAGCATCCCCAGGGGTTTTTCGTGGGCCTACCACACTTCCTCTTCCCACAGCTGTTGCTACCACGAACAGGTCAGGTAATACACATCACGATCTGTGATGCAATATTCACTCCAGAAGATGCACAGACATTTCCACCCACTTTTGGAGAGGAAAAAAAAAAAAGTGTGTCTTATGGAGCAAAAAATACGGTATTTTTATATTATTTAAAATAGAAATTGGGTTTGTTTTTTTCCTACATGCATTGCCATTGTACTAACTATAATCAAATGAAGTTTGAAAGAGAATGTTTTGAGGAAGAGGTAATGGTTAGTGTAAAGGTGATGACTGTAAATAATTTACAAGAAAAATGTTTACTAAGGAGCTCCAAGTATTTGAATATATATCAGTAGTGTCTTATGTGTGTTGAGACAGACTATCCTGGCTTGATGTCTCTGATAAACTCGTCTTTAGCTATTTTCACCCAATCATTATGTCATAGTTTCAAATAGAGAATCTTTTTAGGACTTTACTTAATTTACTATATGTACTTTGTACAAAACAAAAATAGCCTTCCATACTTCCTATAGTTCTTCTATGGATCTAAATTACTCAGCTGTTATATTCTGTTCAATAATTAAACATCTTTCTACTCAGTGATTGCAATGTTAATCTAAATGAAATCAGTGACTTCATTTAACTATCCATTTACCGTTTAAGGGAAAGTGGGATCATTAGAAAAATAAAGTTGCTAGTTCAGGTGCTGGAAAAATGTATTTGTGGGTCTATTTTTTTAAATAATAGGCATCCAGTAGAGAGAGAATAAATCATCAAATAATATCAGTATTGAGTTTTTTTATTCATATTTATTATACTGCTGGTAAATCATTAACCTATACTTGAGATAAATTGATTGTGTTAATTTTTTAAAAAATATAAAGGAGTTAGATATTATATGGATCTTTGAAATTAAACAATTCCATGAGGATATTAATGACTAAACTGCTATAGATGAACCTTAAATGGTTATATTGTTTGTTTATTTATCTGACTTGCTCTATATGTAGTTACATGTGACATTTAGCATTTTGTCGGTGACTAGTTTTAGAGAAATTAACCTACAGTTACACAGATTCTGGCCTCAAGTACCCTAATATTTCATTTGGTTATTACACTGAAGACTCTTAGGCTTCTCTAATAGACCACGATAATATAGGTGTGTTGGAAATTTTTTCTTAGGCAGATAACAGATACTATATATTACTCCAACACATCTTAATATTACTTATAATTAGAATGTTAAATGCCACCCACTGCACTTTATAAATTAATGCTAATGTACCTTTCATCAAAGAGTGGCTAACCTGCAGAGCAGTGGTCATGTTTAAGGCCTGTTTCCAAGCCTTTTTATGCTGTCAAGGGAAAGACAGTCTAAAGTAATGATACTATTGGAACTGCGCATAATCAACTCCTATAAAAACATCTAGTCCTGCTTCCAGTTATGTTAATTCATTGCAGAGGGACAGTACAATTCAATCACCAGAAGGTTCAATGCCTTTTGCGAACTTCTTGGCAGCACACAGGCAGTCCCCATGAAAGTATTTAGCAAATCCTTTTGTGATGCATGAGGAGTTTAAGCAGTAATAAACCAATCTCTTTACATTGATAAATTCCTCTTAAGTCAATGAGGGCTTTGCTGTGACTAAGGACTGAGGATATTTCTTTTCCAGTTCAGTCTCCAGAAGAATCTCAGATAATATAGAATAACACAGACATCCATTTTCAGTGTCTGGAGCCAAGGGCAAAAGGATCATAACTCACAGTGAAACAACAGTTTAAATCTGAGCCACCCAATTTTAATCCCTTAGAAATGCTAGTGGTACGCTTTCTGCAGCATTTTGTATTTAAATGGGTCACTGCTGCACTTTTATATACTTAATAGAATGCTCATGACACATTTGTTGTGTTGTTAAAAAGGATGATTTGCAGTACTTGTGCTTTTTCAGTGAAGCTCCTTTGGTAATACAGAGATTGATTTTTTAAAATATATAACAGAGCCTGTAATATAGAAACCTACTGGAGCAGAGGCACAATTACAAATGGACACTCAGAAAGAATATACTTGATAGAACTATAAGCTTAGTTAGAGTATTAACCTGCTGCCTGATGTAATTCTCTGTTAAGTGGAGGTTTTACTTGGAATTTTTTTTCTTTTTCTAAACAGAAAACCATAATTAGTGAATAATATACCCAATGCTATCAGAGAAATATGTTCTCAGTAGAGCATCTGTACTAAGATATAGAATGCCATGAAAAAGTATATTATAATTTACAACTACAAGCATGACTTAAGAATAGTAAGCTGCAATTATTCAGCCAACCTTGACATTTTTTTTTTCAGTTTTCCAGACTGATGGTGCATTGCAGTAGGGAAAGGACAGCAAAAGTTGTTCTACTGATTTTGAGATTCATGTAACGTTTTATATATTTTAAAATATTTTAAATATTCCAATTAAAAAATAGTACAGGGCTTTTAAATTAATTTTTATGAAATGTATTAGGGTGACATTTGCTAGTAAAATTATATGGGTTTCAACTATACAGTTCTATAATACACTATCTATAAGTTGCATTAGTGTTCACCACATAGTCAGGTCTCTTTCTTTCACCATATGTCAGACCCCCTTTAAGCATCTTCTACCACCTCTCCTTCCTCCTTATACTCTGATAGCCACTAAACTGCTGTCTGTGTCTATGAGTTTTTGTTTGCTTGTTTGTTTTATTTATTACTTTCAGTTTTAAGTGGGCTGTTTGGAAAAAATCTGGCCACGAATGCCTCTATTTTTCTTATTACATGGCTAGATGCTTTCCAAAGAGCCCTCATAGATCCCACATATGAGTGAGAAATCATACGGTTCTTGACTTTTTCTGTCTGATTTACTTCACTTACAGTAATATCAAATTTATTCCTGTTGTCATAAATGGCAATATTTCATCTTTTTTTTATGGCTGAGTAATACATATTCTATTGTGTATATGTACCACATTTTTTTAATCTGATCATCTATTGAACAAGACTGTTTTTTTTCATGTCTTGGCCACCCTGAATAGTGCTGCAGTGAACATAGGGGTACATATATATTTATAAATAAAGGTGCGCCAATTTTTCAGAGAGATACTCAGAAGAGGGCTTTCTGGGTCATATGGTAATTCTATTCTTAATTTTTTGAAAAATGTTCATACTGTTTTCATAGTGTTTGTGTGTTTGTACCATCTTACATTTCCACCAGCAATGTATGAGGGTTTCTTTTTCTCCACAACCTCTTACTTGTTATTACTTGTGATGTTAATAATAGCCATTTTCACCGGTGTGAGGTGGTGTCTCATTGTGGTTTTTTTAATTTAAATTTATTGTTGTGATACTGGCTAGTAAAATTATATAGGATTCAAGTGTACATTTCTATAATATGTCATCCACATATTGCATTCTGTGTTTGCCACATAGACAGTTTTATTTCTACCACACACCTCATTTTGCATCTTCCTAATACATAGTGAAGTTCAGTATTTTTCCATATATCTGTTGGCCATTCTATATCTTCTTAGGAGAAGTGTCTGTTCATGTCCTTTGCCCATTTTTTAATTGCATTTTTGTTGTTGTTGTTGTTTAGTTGTATAAATTCTCTCTATATTTTGAGTAGTAGCCCCTTATCAGAGGTGTTCTTTGCAAATTTATTTTCCCATTCAATTGGTTGTCTCCTTGTTTATTTGATGGTTTCTTTTGTTGTGTAGAAGCTTCTAAGTTTGGTGTAGTCCCATTCATTTACTTTTGCTTTCACTTCCTTGTTTTTGAAGTCATAGTCATAAAATCCTCTGATTCCAAGGTTCATTAGTTTAGTACTTATGCTTTCTTCTATGTAATTTATTGTCCCAGGTGTCATGTTTAGTTCTTTGATCCATTTTGGGTAATTTTGGTGTATTGTGACAGATAATTGTCTGGTTTTAGTCTTTTGCATGTGGCTTTGCAGTTTTCTTAACACCATCTATTGAAGAGACTTTCTTTTCTTCTCTGTATGGTTTTTACTTCTTTGTGGGAAATTATCTGCTCATATATATAAATTTATTACTGGGTTCGCAAATATTTTTTATTTCTCTCAGTGTCTGTTTTTCTGCCAATAAATATGCGGTTTTGATTTAATATCACATCATAGTATAAGTTAGTCAGGGAGTGTTAGGTTGTGCCTCCAGCTTTGTTCCCTTTTCTTAGGATTACTTTGGTATACAGTCTTTAGTGATTCCACACAAATCTGATAATTTCTTTTTGTTCTATATCTTTAAAAAGTGCCCTTGATATTTTGAAGGGAATTGCATTAAATCTGTGTATTCCTCTGAATAATACAGTTATTTTAACTATGTTGAATTTTCTCATCCTTGAAAAAAGGATATCTTTCAATTTCTTTGTGTCTTCAATTTCTTTCTTAAAAAAAAAATAATGTCATACTTTTCAGTGTACTAGGGCTTTTACATCCTGTGTTTTGTTATAAAATGCATGTTTTTTAAATGGGCCCACACCATTATCTACACAATTTTCTCTCCTCTTATAAAAATTATATATATATATATATATATATATATATATATATATATATATATGGCATACATCATATGTATATATATGTGTACTTAAGTGTACTTCTCTAGATCTAAAAACCACAAGAAATACCTTTATTATAATAGTTTAATATTCTATTGAAACTATCTAGTTACAGATTTTGTTCACTCAGCAGGCTCTAAAATCCTTGATGGGGGTAGGGGGTGAAATAAGACCAGGCATTTAATTTCTAATAATAGAAAATATTTTATGTACTGTGTGTTTATAACAAGTATTTTGAAGTCAACCAGTTTATATATTCATGTTGGTTTCTGACTTATGTAATATATGATAAATTCAAATTTTCAACAGAATATATGTGTGCATACAGGTACATAGCACATACATCAGACTACATTAGTATTTTAAATACTAATTTTAAATACTAACAATGTTAAAATACTAACATTGTCGACTTAAATTGATAGCAAACATGAGTATTCAAATGAATACCACAACTCAGTGTTTAATTTGAAACATTTTCTTTTTCTCCAAAATACCATATGGCTTTTATACATCGACTAAATTTACATCTTCATATATAATAAAAAGATTGGAGGGAAGAACCCTAAAATATAACTTAAATTTGAAACTTCTTGTGTTGAATAGAACCTATAATTTGGAAAGAGTTAAATTTACTCTCATTCATAGAGGGAAGATTTGTTTGCCAATAACATTGCTAGATGCTGAGGTCACAGTTATGAACAGAAAAAGTATGTCATTTGTCCTTGTGGATTTTACTGTCAGTACAAAAAAAGGATTCAACCAAGTTTACTTAAAAACAATGACAGCAGTCATGGTATTACAGGAATGTACATATAACTTGAAGACCCACCTCATTATGGGGGACTAAGTGAGACTTCTAGGAGAAAATTATACTTCAACTCATTCATTCATATATTTCATCATGGTGCTGATAAAAATTCACTAGAATCGCTAAAGTTTAATCTAGTGAATATTGGATGTTCTTGGCATGTAGAATTTATCCTTCATTCAGTAAAATATATTTTTTTAATTATGGGTAATCATATGTTTCAGGTAGAGACAGTAATTCAACTAAAGATTGTAAAACATGACCTTGACTACAGATAAGCAGTGTATCCCATAATTAATTAGACACAAGTAGAATTTACTGGGAATTCTAGAAAATATATTATCTTAAAGGTAAGCATAGACTTAATTAAAAAATGAATATAT
>PVKE010041619.1:0-14088 GCA_004027555.1 Craseonycteris thonglongyai | reverse complement strand
TGGATAGCATATGGCAGCAGCATTCACCATCACTGTTTTTATTATTATTATTGCTATTGTTAAATCAATTAGGGTGACATTGGTTGGTAAAAATTACATAGGTTCCAGGTGTACAATTCTACATTACATCATCTATGTGTTGCATAGAGTCAATTTTCTTTTCATTACCATATATTTGATGCCTCCTCCCTACTGCCCCACCCACCTCCCCCATTACCCTCAGGTAACCTCTAAACTACTGACTGTGTCTGTGAGTTTTTGTTTCTTTGTATCCTTTGGTTTTATATTTCACATACGAGTGCAGTCATATGGTTCTTATCTTTTTTGTCTGGCTTATTTCACTTAAAGTGATGATCTCAAGGTCCATCCATGTTGTCGCAAATGGGAGGATTTCATCATTTCTTATGGCTAAGTAATATTTCATTGTGCAAATGCACCAAAACTTCTTTATCCAATCACTGTATTTCTTAATCATACCTCATGTCTCCCACTGCAAGCGAAAGGGGAGTTTGCAAGGCAAATCAACTTGTCCCTTTGCCTTTATTTCAGACTCCTCCACTCTCCTCTGATTCTCATCTTCCTTCCCTTCCTCCTCTTTCCTGTTCATCTGTTGTTCCTCTATGCTGCCTCCTTTCTACTTGTCAATTAGCCCCACAATTTGAGCTCTGCTATGATGTTGTGCTTCCTTTTCTAAGAAACTGCTGGCTGCTTCCCTGTAATATGACAAAAAATCTAACAGTTGGTTCAAATGGACATATATACACATTCTATGTATCCATAAAATCAAAAGCAAACAATTCAACTTATAGTTAACTTTACACTAAAAGTGTACAACCAGGAAACACTTTTAGTAAACTCTTTAGAGTTAATAAACATGATTCAGACTTTTTGAAAAATTACAGAACTTCGCAGTTATACAAAGTAAGCAAAGAGGTAAAAGAAATTCCAATGTACCCAATGAAACAACTGTTTGTGTTTGAACTTGTGTAAAATGACAGCAGTTCCTGTTGATATTTTAGAGCTCATTTAAGGGTGAGAGAGACTGGTTAGTACCCAAAAGGGAAGAGGTTCAGAAATAAATGTTTCCTCATACTTGACTGCTGCTGGGGACAGTAATCATTTGAATGGGCTGCAGATATCCTTGTAGGCTAAAAAAAAGCCAAATTTTTACAAAGCAAGCTAAAGAATAACATTTGGAAGAGTGATGGAGTGGGGCTTGCTCTGTGATAGAAGGGGAGTTCCTGCCTATGAATTTGATGGAGTCATAAATTCACAGTTTCTGCTAATGATGTACTTTTTCTTTTTTCTCCTAGAAGTCAGAGATCTGGAGTGAATTGGCTTTTATTTCACAGGTCACTTTAAGGTGTTTGGGAATGTATAAATATAAGCTATAATTATAGTTTAGGTAAGGAATGGAGAGCTTAATGGTTCCAGATAAGAAGTTAAAAGATATGTCAGACATAGAAAGACAAATACTATATGATCTCTCTTATATGTGGAATTAAAAAGAAAATGAGCTCATAGATACAGAGAACAGATTGGTGGTTGCCAGAGGCTGAGGGTGGGAGGTAGGTGAAATGAGTGAAGCGAGTCAAAAGGTACAAACTGCCAGTTATAAAAGAAATAAGCCATGGAGATATAATGTACAGCATGATAACTAGAGTTAATAATACTGCATTGCATATTTGAAAGTTGATAAGAGAGTAGATCTTAAAAGTTCTCATCACTAGAAAAAAAATTCTGTAAGTATGTGTGGCGATGGATCTTAACTAGACTTACTGTGGTGAACATTTCTCAATATATCAAAAATTAAATCATTATGTTGTACACCTGAAACTAATATGTTATATATCGATTATACCTCAATTAAAAAAAACAAAACAGAAGCTAGGGGAAGCCAGGAAGGCTCAGCGTGTTAAGTGCTAGCTTTGTAGCCCCGGCGACTGAGAATCAAATCCTGGCCTCGGCCCCAGCCCCAGCCCGTGTGAACCCATATGATGAATTGGGGAGTGCTTCCCTGTGGAAGGCCCCGAATTTGGTCCTCGCCCCCCAGTTGGGACCCTGGCTCGAGTAGGTGTGCCTCCCAGCCCAGTTCCCACCCTGCACAGCCCCCACCCACCTGTGTGGAACAAAACCATGTTCAAAAGCTGATGACATACAACTATGGAGACTGCTCTGGGCCCTCCCTCTTCTCTCTGTCTCTCTGCCTCTGTCAAAATCAATAAAATAAATCTTAAAAAAAATAGAAGCTAAAAGAGACTTGGGGATGAGGGTTTTTAGAGAAGGGAGAAAACTGATTTGAAGGAAGAAAGGGCACAGAAGACGTTGACAGGCTGGGATCAGAGAGAAGAGGCGCAGGTACGAAATTTCTTTTGTCTGGTTTATGTTTTAGCAAGATGCTTAAGGGGCACTCCTAGCTCCCCAAAAAGCTGCCCCAGGAGAAACCCCAATGGTAAATCTTCCCCCCAAAAGTGAGAGACCACACTGTGGTAAAATCTGGGGACCTTCTGAACTTGTATGGGGGTACAGGGAGTTGGGGGTTTGGCCTGAGGCTGAAAGCCATTGGACTTCCTTAAGTGATGCTGTTGTTGTGTGTGTGTGTATGTGTATGTGTTGTGGGGCTGTGGTGTAGGAATACTACTTCTTTCCTCTTGCCTTATGCCTTCTCCACATCGTGAGCAATTCAGAGCTTGGGTTGAAGTATTACCAAAAGTGGACATTAGCTAAATAAGCAAAAACAAGTTTTATTCAGTAACTACTAAAGTAGGAAAAAGAGCAGAGCTCAATTTGTGATTTGCTCAGAGGAGAGTGAAGGTTTTAAAGGGGAACGGTGAGAGTGGGGGCAGAGCTGGAGGCGAATCAGGGGAGTAAAAAATTACAAATGGTGGGAGAGAGTATTGGTCAGTATATAATAAATGTGATTAGGCCACCATGTCTGCTAACCGAAATTTATCAAAGTTAGGCTTTTACCCTCCCGTAGACACTGAGAGATAAAGGCCTTATCCTTCCTGATGATTGCACTTCAAAGGAATGACTTTCCAGGTACTTGAGAAAGACATTCCTTGGTTGTAGGAGATACCAGTACATACAGAGCATGCAGCGTTTTTTAATTTTTTAAACAAATACTTCAAGTCAGGAATTTCCAAACCTTTGGTTTCCCTGAGCCACATTGAAAGAAGCATTGTCTTGGGCCACCCATACAATACACTCACACTAACCATAGCTGATGAGCCAAAAAAGACAATAATAATCGCAAGAGGATCTCATCATGTTTGAAGAAAGTTTATGAATTTGTGTTGGGCCCATTCAAAACCATCCTGGGCTGTGGGTTATGGTCAGATAAGAAGAGGAGAAAAAGCCCGTCATCAGGTGTTGGTTGGTTGGACCAAATGGTACTTTGTTTTTGTTTGTTTTTTTGCAGCCTAGAGCTTTTCCAGATAGAAACTGGAGGTGGGGCTGGGTCTTCCCAGGGATGTGGCCTGAGGCTGTCAGCAGCTCTGCTACAGTTGGCTCAAGTCTTTGAGCCCAGAGGTTTGGATGGAGTCATTTGCACCTGGAGTTTACAGGAATGAAATGAAAACTGTTTCTGGAGCACTGGGAGAGTTAGAAAAGAACTACACTACTGAGAGTTACTTACTACCCCGCCCGCTTTAAATAGCCCTGCTAGAAGTTGACAACTTGAAGAGTATCTTTTCCTCGTGCAGTGGACTCTTTATTAACTGGAACTCAAGCAACCAGCACTCTCAAGCAACCGGCAAAATGTTTTTGCCGGTTGCTTGAGTTCTGGTTAATGGAGAGTCTACTTACATTTATCTGGCATCTACCAATCCCCATGGGTGTCAGTTAGCTGAGAGTCTACTGTATGGCTATAATTTTCCATCTATAAAAAGATACTTTTATCTGAAATCATTAGACCAAATATTGGGAGTCGTCTATAGACAGGATTAACACATGTACTGATTTCTTAATGCTGGGTTAGGAAAGTAAGGGTCATTTTAGACATGGGGGTGTCTTATATACAGAAAAGGTACAGTACTTTTTCCTGAATGGGTAGAAGGGATGCAAACTGAAGCCATGACCCAAGGAAGCAATGAGAACCTGATCTTGGCTATAGTTTTGGGATGCAAGGGCTTATTCACTCCTCCTTACTACACTGCCTGGACCTGAATACTCTTAATGATTGCCTTCTCCTAATGTATTGCCTCATAGAGTAGCCAGTACCCTGGAGTGAGGAGAAGATGGGCTGACAAACCAAAATAAGAAGGCATTCTGAGGACCACAGCTATTTCAAAAGGAAAACGTATTCTGGGTTACAGATTCTGGTAGAAGCAAAAAAGTATTAGAACACAGAAAACAAGAATTTTAAATTATCTGAAAAATAGTGTGTAGGAAAGTATGGTTGAAACAGAGAATGATGGGATAAAGAGCAGAATACTGAATTGAAGAATAAATTGATGATTTTGAAGACCAGATGGAGAAAATCCTCCAGAAGTCATAAGGATAGGAGAGGACACTACAAAAGCTAAGGCCAGACACTTGGAAGATGGGTACAAAGTGCTACCACCCAGAATAACAAACACTCACAGAAAGAGAAAAAACATGGAGATAAGAAAAATATTTGGAGACATATGGCAAATGAATTTAAAAATTTTAAAGACTTTCCAATTGAAAGGATTAAAAAGTGCCAAAGAAGAGAATGTTGTTTTTCTTTTTTTTCAATCCACACCTGGACATACTATAGTGAAATTTTAGAATACAACGACAAATTTCTAAACACAGGACAAAAAGAGCAGATGCTGTACACCGGAAGAAGACATAGACTGACGTCAGATTTTTCAACAAGACTGGATGTAAATGGGTATTTTCAGAGAACTGAAGGGAAAGAACTTTATTTTTTAAGATTTATTTTTATTGTTTTTGACAGAGAGAGAGAGATACAGAGACAGAGATAGAGAGACTGGGGAGGGCCCAGAACAGTCTCCATAGTTGCACATCATTAGTTTTTTACATAGTTTCATTCCACAGGTGGACGCGGGGCTGTGCAGGGCAAGAACTGGCTGGGGGCCTCATACATTGGAAGCACACCCAGGGTGGGAGCCAAAACAGGGGCTTCCCACATAGGAAGCTGTCTCCAGTGAGAACCGAAATGAGGGCACACCCCAGTTCAGCATATGGGTCCTCATGGACAAGGAATGGGATTCGATCTTTGGACCCTGAAGCTGCAAACGAGCACGCCACCTGTTGAGCCATCCCAGCATCTCAAAGAACTTTGAACATAGTATTTTATATCCAACAAGATGTCATTCACATAAGAAAACAAGATAAAAATATTCTCAGGCATACAACATTTCAAAAGCTTTGTTACACAAAGATGCATTTAAAACATTTTTAGAGAAATGTTTAAAAGAAAGGGAAACACAAGTCTGGAGATGGTGCTAAAGGTATATGAAGTAAAGATATTAAATAAATATTTTAATAATGGTTGTTGTTGATTAAAAATAATAAGGATCAAAGAAAAAGGGAAAATATATCCACAATAACCAACTGTTTTAAGTCTATTTTAGTGACCCTTTAGGTTTATTGTGCATATACCCACTGGAATACTTGTTTATATGAGCATTCTGACTTAGTAGGTCCATATTAGGATCCAGAGTTCTGCAATTATAGTTAAGTTCCCAGGTATTACTGATGCTGTTGGTCCTCGGACCACATTTAAGTAAAAGGCAGGGGCACGGGTATGATTAACATGACAAATGTTTGAAGAAGGCGGGGATAAGGCATGAGAGAGCCCTTGCCTTATTAGGGGTAAGACATCTCCAGTTAGGAAAATAAGACAGAAGTAAAAAGCAATGTAGAAAAAGAGGGAAACAATGAAATAAGAAAATAAGATGAGGGGAAGCCAGAATGGCTCACTGAGTTAAACGCGTGCTTTGCAGCCCTGGGGGCCGAGGATCAAATCCCAGCCACAGCCTGTGTGGACCCATATGCTGAACTGGGGTTTGCTTCCTATGAAGGAGGCTCCCAGTTCAGTTATCACCCCCTAGTGCAGCCCCTGGCTCCAGGTGGCATGCCTCACATGCGGGAGACCCCCAAGACCAGTTCCTATGCTGCACGGCCCCCACCCACCTGTGTGGAACAAAAGCATGTCAAAAACTGATGACGTACAACTATAGAGACTGCTCTGGGCCCTCCACCTTCTCTCTGTCTCTGTCAAAAACAATAAAATAAATCTTAAAAAAATAAATTAAGATGGTAGCAACAATAACAAAGATATCAATAAATAGAATAAATATAAACAGAAGAACATAATCAAGTGAAAGATACAAATTAATGAATTGGAAAAAAGCCCAAATCCAGAAGGTTCTCACGTCCTATGAGGGAGGCCCCAAGTTCAGTTCCTGCCATGTGAGGCCCACATTCACCTGTGTAGAATGAAACCACGTCACAACAAATGATGTACAACTATGGAGACTGCTCTGGGCTCTCCCTCCTTCTCTCTCTCTCTCTCTCTCTCTCTCTCTCTCTCTCTCTCTCTCTCTCTCTCTCTCTCTCTCTCTCCTCTCAAATAATAAAATAAATCTTTAAAAAAAGTCAAAGAATAATGCACGTGGGATTCAGGATAATGGTTTCCTTAAGTGAGGGGAGGACAGGGGTACCATACCATATGTTTGATATTAGTTATTATCAAAATGCTTGCTTTTGTTTTGGGTAGTGCTTTCTGAAGTGTTTATAACCTCCTGAAAAACAATTAAGTACATGTGCGAAACTGGGCTGCACATAGACCAATAAAAAAGCCTATTAACCAAGACTTATGATCAATACAATTCTGTACACCTGAGATATGAAAATGGGGAAAATAAAAAAGGAAAATAATTTTTTGCTTGTTCAGAGGTTATAAATCAGGGTAGACTAAGCTACTAACAAATGAACCTGAAATCTATCTGGCTTTCAATTAGGCTGACCAAACGTACTGTTTTAAATGGGACCGAATAACGGTACTGTCCTGTTCCAAATAGTACATATGGTCAGCCTACTGACCTCTTGAATTTAGCCTAATGAGACTAGGCTGACCATAGATACTATTTGAAACAGGACATTACCATTGTTTTCTGTCCTGTTTCAAATGGGACGTCTGGTCAGTCTACCAACAATGAAAATTTGTTTCTTACTCACATCAAGGCCAAGGTTGATGCTCCTGGCTTAGCAACAACTGGGGAGCTAGGATCCTGCTACCACGTGACTCCACCACTTGAAGCCCTTTTCTTCAAGCAGTGCATATGAAGAAGGCAAACATGAGACTTAAAACTGAGGGGAGAGCACCTCTGGAGATCTTAGGGATCAAGTCGGGGAGATGTGTGCAACACATCTGTCTACAATCTATGGTGGCCCCCACCCAAATGCAAAAGGACTGGAAACATAGTGTTTTTGAGTGCTTAAGATGGTAATTAAAAAGCCTGGTGACCACGGCATTGTGCCCGTCACTAGATATTTTTACAATAATGATATTCAATATTCCATTTTTAGATGATTGCCTGTATTGTTCCATGCTATACTCTCCCTCTAGTATCTAATACCTGCTATACTATCACTTATTTCCAGTACATAATATCTTTCTAATATGGCCAAACATGTACATAAAACACATACACTCACAGAAATCAAATATGAGTATCTAGTTATTAATATCATCGACAATATCTCCCTAGCCTCCTCTATAACTTACTGAAAGAGTTGTTTTTCTCAGTGTAAACATCAGTTCAGAAAGCCATACTAGTATTTATCTAACATTAACACACCCTCCTTGTACTATGCTTAAGTGTTTAAGAAGTTGCAATATTAACTTTTTTTTTCTGAAAGGTGTAATTTAACCATTTCCATTGAACAGAAACATAACAATACCCCTCAATCTCCTGTGGGTCAAAGATAAACAGAGCAGAGTGATATGTACAACCAAGAGGAACACAGTCTTCTGGGGAAAACAGTGCCCTTGAAATGTTTGCTGAAGTGCTACAAAGTCTCCAGTTTACAGCTTGATATATAAAGAATAGTGAGTCAGTAAAGGCAACATACAAATCAAATATAAAAGTGGTGATTGTAGGTAAGTGCTGCATAGAGAAAATAATCAAAAGTTAGAGCGCAAGATAAAGGTCATGATTAAGAGAAGGTACAGTTCCAGCTTTGCCGTGGTGAGACACTGAGCAAGCTGTCCACAGTCTCCGAGCCTTGATTTCCTTACCTGTAAATTGGCCATGACAATAGCACAGATTGCTTTTGAGGACTAAGTAAATTAGCACATTCAGAATGCCACCAATGGTGCCTGGCACATAATAAGTCCTGGATAATGCTCACTATTATCATTTCACAAAAGAATTGAACAAAGCTTTGATTGACACTAAAAAGTCAGACACAATTATCTTAATTGTCTAGTTCCCATTCTATGTTAAATTATATTAAATTATGTTTCAAAAAGAGAACCCCATTTATTTCCTGAAAGCACCCTTTAAAATAAACAAACCTTGCCTTTCCATATCCATTTCACAGGAAGACTCCTCCCCATATTGTAATATGATAAAATATTTGACTTTCAGAAATGCAAACAGTTCAATTTTTTATTAATTACTTTTAGCAATGTATCATTGTTGTGGGAGCCTGACTTCTTTTTCTTCTGGTTTTAAAACAAACTTCTTTTTTAAAAATACATTGTATTGAAATATGAAATATACAAAAAAGTACACACATTATATGCATACAGCTTAATGAATTTTCACAGTATGAATACACCCATATAGTCAATATCAGTATGGATAAATAAATAAATAAAACAGGACATTACCAGCAAATCCAAAGTTCCCCTTGTGCAACGTGATAGTTACAATGTTCATCAAGCTACTACGTCGATGTTTCACAGTGTAGATGAGTTTTGTCCTTTCTATAAACACGATTTTACAGAGCATACACTTTTGTGTCTGCCTTCTTTTGTTTATGAGATTCAAACATATTGTATGAATGAATAGCCATAGATTGTTAGTTCTCATTCCTATATGAGCTCCTTCAGTATGAAGATACCACAATGTGTTCATCCAGTTCACTGTTGGTGAGCATTCAAATAGTTTCCAGTTTGGAACTCTTGAATAAAGCTGCTATGAACTTTCTAATACATGTTTTTGGTGAATGTGTGTATGTAGTTATTTTGGGAACACACCAAGGAACGGTAGTGATGGTATCATAGGTTATATGTAACTTTAGAATCAGTAGGCACTGCTGAAAAGTTTCCCATGTTGTGGAAGCAATTTTTACTTTCACCATTAGATGTGAGCTGAAGTTGCTCCAACTTTTTGCCCCCATTTTCTACTGTTTGTTTTTGTTTTTTGTTTTTTTCATTTTAAGCATTCTCATGAATATGTCATGATATTGCATTGTAGTTTAAATTTATGTCATCACTACATCCTATGAAGTTACCTTTTTATACATTCATGTGCCATTTGGTTATCCTCTTTTGCAATGTGTGCTGAACATACTTCCTCAATTGGCAAGTATGTTCCAGTATTGTGTTCATTATTATTATAACTAGCTGTTTAGAACAAGCAGACTCACGGACTTGGCTTGCACTGAACAAAGCTGGATTGATCCTGAGGAGGTCTATTGATAATAACCCCTGAGGGAAAGGGTTAGTCCTAACCCCAAGTCAAATGCAGTTTATGAGGAGAGAGAGAGAGAGAGCAAGAGAGAGGGAGGGAGGGAGGAAGGAAGAAAGAAAGGAAGAAAGGAAGGAGAAAGGGAAGGGAAAGAAAGGGAAAGAAAAGAGAAGGGAAGGAAAGACACCCACCTACTCCCCACTCACACACACACACACACACAAAAAAAAAAAGATCTATCTTACTGGAATTCCTGTTTCCCTTCAACTCTATAGCTAGTATAACAAAAACAAAATACAAACAAACATAAGAGCATCCTTGTCTCTATGTACGTTCTCTCATTGGAAAAAAAAATTAAAACAAATTTTAAAAAGTAAATTAAACAAAGCATGGTTCTCTCAAATATATATTACATTCTAGGCACTCTGTTAGGTGTATATGCTACAACACCCCCAGGAGAAAGTTACCCTAGTAAGTTCTTTTTTTTTTTTATAGGAGGACACTGAGGCTCAGAGCAGGTAAGACATTTTCTCAAGGCTATATAGTGATAGGCCAGGATTCAAAACAGATCTTATAATATCAGATATTTCTATTATGTCCTCAATTTATCTTTTTTAAAGAAAAGGCTGACAGGGAATATGGCTGAGTCATGCCAGAAGAGAACTCCTACCACTTCCTAGCTTTGTGAGTTTAAATAACTGTCATTTGGCCGAGTGAGACTCAATTTCCTCTGACTAAAATAAAGAGGCTATTCAAGGTTATTTCTAAAGCCCCCTTCAAAAACTGGTTCTGACTTTAAACACTTGATTTCTACCACCAGGACCAATGTTATTTCCTTCTAGCTAGAAGAAAATTGGTCTCCTTAGATATTACTCTTTATTCATGGTCTTCACTAATTTTGATTTTGCTCAGCCCTCAAGGTCAGTGAAATAACACCTTCTCTGTTCAGTGTTCTCTAATTCTTATAGGCTGAATTCAGATGTCTCTTACAGTACTCATTACGTTGTTTATCTCATGCATTGTTTATGTGCCTCTCTCTGACTTGAGCTTAAATTTTTTTTTAATATGTTGTTGTTTTGAGTGAAGGTTGAGGGGGAGACAGAGAAGTCTCTATAGTTGTACACTATTAATTGTGACATAATTTCACCCCACACAGGTGGATGTGGGGCCACACTGCTTGGAACCAAACCAGAGACCTCCTGGATGGGGGGTGAGAACCTTCACCACAGAGCTTGGTGGTTACCAGTTGTTCCTTAGCTCAGTATGTGGGTTTGCATAGGCTGGGGCTGGGACTTAATCCCTGAACCTCGCAGTTGCAAGGCAAAGTGCTCAACCTGCTGAGCTATCCCAGCATTCCTAGACTTGAGCTTTTTAAGGACAGGGACCGTGTGCTTTGTTCATTTTTAGAGCCCAACACTGTCTGGTACACAGCACATAATGGATGAACCATAGACAAATGCATAAATGAACAAAGTCTCTTTTTCCAGTTGTACAGGTTGACTATTTAAAAGCTAGAAATGGGGAAAGCCGGGACGGCTCAGCGGGTTGAGCGCTCGCTTTGAGGCCACGAGGACCGAGGATCGAATCCCGGCTCCGGCCCGGGCAGGACCCACATGCTGAACTGGGGAGTTCCCACAGTTCGGTTCTCTAACTGTCTCTGTCTCTGTCTCTCTCTCTATCTGTCAAAAAGTAAAATAGAAATAAATATGCACTGAAGACAAAAAGATAATTTCTCTCTATAAATGTGAAAAGATAAAAAAAAATAAAAAAATTAAAAAAAAATAAAAGCTAGAAATGGCACCTCTATGATTACTTCTTGTTCCCCTCTATGTTAGTTTCCCAGACTCTAAGCAAGAGTGTGATTACAGGCAAAGTCCCAGTTTCAGCCTGATTCCACAGTGGACCTCTGGAGTATAAATTATGCCTCAGAGTTTTTTCTGAACTATAGTCAAAAAAGGTAGGTTTTCATAGTCCTAGCTCAGTTAGTCATTGACTAAGGTGGCAGAGGGTTGTCAACTCCAGGCACTTCAGGCTCTCATGACAGGCAAATCAAACAGCACCAGTAGCCCAAGAGCAGTAGTTAAAGAGGGTCCAGGTGCTGGCCTTTAGATGCAAAGCTCAGAGAAGGGAGAGGGCTATGAGCACAGAGAGCTAGACCCTCAGGGGATCTCTGCTGAACTTTGGCAATGCCTGCTTTACCGTTTTTTCCTTTTCTCCTTCCATTTGAAAAATATTTTAAAAATAGTCAATTTAGGAAACACTGGTATTTGACTTTGTATTTTATGCTCCGAAACATTAGCTCATGCTGCTCTCTTCCTTCACTAAATTATTTTATATGCCTTAGTTACCATGAAGTGCCCTGAATCACTTCAGTGGAAGCGGTCTCCCATGTACGAGTCTATACAGCAATACCATTTCATTTCATTTCCCAAACCTGGAAGACTCTGTAATTCTGCCCTAACTCCTCCAAATCATTCAATGCAGGAAATATTTTTGTCATTCTACCTGCTTCGACCATAATATCTGAAGCTATATTTGTGTGTGTGTGTGTGTGTGTGTGTGTGTGTATGCGTGTGATCAATTTGAAGAATGCATTGCCACAGGTCATGTGTCTTGGATATCACGAAGCCCAGTATAAATATATGTAAAAAGTAGCATGTGGCCTATTTCAGTAGAACCACATGCAGAGGTCAGAAATTCACCAAGAATTGGGGCTTTGAACTCCTGAGAAATCTGTTCAGATTTCAATAAAACATAAGCTTTAGTAGAGCAGGAACCTTGACTGGATATATCCACGATGATATCCTGGGTACCTGGAACCACGCCTGGCATGTAGTGGGTTTTCAATGCACATTTCCTGAATCAATTACAATGTTACCCACCAAAAATATTGTTCTGTGGTTTTATTTAAACGAGTTGTCAGCATGGAATGACTTCTGCATTCTCTCCTGGAAGTGGGTGAATTTCCATAGTGAGCAATTTCTCTATATTCAGTTTGCAAATCATTTTGGGAACCTTCCAAATGAAAGGCACTGTATAAATATACCCTCCCACCAGCAGCCAGCCGGCTTTCCACCGGGGATGCATTTGCATCGCTTATGTACATAGTGTTTCATTTGGGGCATTGCTTTTATTTTTATGACCATAAAAGAAATATTCACAGTATGAACAATAATGTAAACTGCATTCAAGAAGATATATACTTGTATATTTTTAGGATTCAAAACTTAGAAATCTGAAAAAAAACGGCAGGCATGGCTTTTTTTTCTTCCTGTTGCTGTTTGCTTTTTCATAGCATTCTTTCTTATTTTTGAACTTTATGGTGGAACTTTGCTGAAATGCTCAAGTCTTTGTACAGCATTTGAGAATATGTGATGGTGGGTTCGAATGAATGGTACTGGCAAAAGCTCTGAAAGTGAAGGGCACTTGCATCTATTCATGTCTGCAATCTAATAGTTTTTGCTTTAGTGCTGCCTTTTGTGCATGGAGTCCTCTTTAAAGAGAGAAAGAGAAAAGTAAGCAACCTTAGGTATGAAATACTTTCTAAGTAACAACATGATAATGGGAACTTTCACAGATCGAAGAAATTTTGAAGAGACACAATTTAGCCTTTGTAACAAAAAGGAGACTGATTTCATAAGATGTTATTGGGGAGCTAGAATTTGAATTTATATCGTACCAAAAAATGTTTAATAAACTTTGAAATAAATTGCCAACGGAGTTAAATCAAAACTTCTGTAAATGATGTATATCTCTATACAGAGTCATCTGCATAGATAAGATGAACAAAATTTTAACTCCCTAATGTATACATTTCCATAATTAATTAAATTTAAGTTGGGTAAAATATCCCATGCCAGGTGTATTTCCTAGATATCGTAGCCTTATGGACTTTATTTTTAGAGAACGTACTCCGAATATTCAGAGTACTTCTCGATAACAAAACATCTAAAAAGCTACTTTAAATACGCATCTCGCTCATTTCACCGAGGAAGGCTGTCAAATGTGGAAAATTAAATGTGGGTACCAATAAAGGCAGACCCATAAGAATCTGGATTCATTTCCTGTGTTCACAGTTCTCTTTCATAAATACAAAAACTTGTATTTTCTCACTTTTTAGTAGTAAAACAATGGAAGTGATTTTGAAACCTGAGCTATAGGATGATAATGGTAGGGAATAGCTTGTTCAGGTTATTTGTAGCTTATAAACTGGATGTTATTGTATTCCCATCTCCTCAGTCAGAATATTATTATAACTAAACTCTAATTTTACATTCCCAGTAATACCAAGTTTGTTTCATTAAAAAGAATGTCATTTAAAATATCTTGCCATTCTTCTTTTTTTATTACCAGAAAATAAAACAGTAGTTCTTTGAATAGAGAAAAGCTAGAAGCATGAACTGATCTGCAGCCAGTTTTTACTACAAACCCCATAATGCTTTGGATTAAAGCC
>PVKE010041618.1:0-14088 GCA_004027555.1 Craseonycteris thonglongyai | reverse complement strand
TTTTTCCACATAGTTTCATTCCACAGGTGGGCACGAGGCTGCACAGGGCAGGAACTGGGCCGGGGTCTCACCCTGGTGAGAACTGAACTGGGGGCACTTCCCACCTCAGCATATGGGTCCACACGGGCCGGGGCAGGGATTTGATCCTCGGTCCCCAGGGCTGCAAAGTGAGTGCTTAACCCACTGAGCCGTCCCAGCTTCCCCTATTTTTATTTTTTGACAGAGAGACAGAAACAGAGAGAGACAGAGAGAAGGGGGAGGGCCCAGAGCAATCTCCATAGTTGACATTAGTTTTCCATATAGTTTCACTCCACAGGTGGGCACAGGGCTGTGCAGGGCAGGAACTGGGCCAGGAGCCTCCCGCATAGGCCCTGGCAAGAACTGAACTGGGGGCACACCCAGTTCAGCATATGGTTCCACCTGGGTCAGGGCTGGGATTCGATCCTCGGTCTCCGGGGCTGCAAAGCGAGTGCTTAACCCGCTGAGCCATCCCAACTTCCCCCTAACTTTTTTAAAAAATAAACTTTTCAAGGGATGCTGGGATGGCTCAGTAGGTTGAGTGCTTGCTTCGCACCCCAGGGTCTGGGGATCGAGTCCTGGCCCTTGCAGGCCCATATGCTGAACTGAGATGTGTTCCCAGTTTGGATCTCACCGGGGCACACTTCCCATGTGGAAGGCCCCTGGCTGGTTCCTACCCTGTGTAGCCTCGTGCTCCCTGTGGAATGAAACTATGTAGAAAACCAAGGACATACAACTATGGAGACTACTCTGGGTCTCTCTCTTTCTCTCTCTCTCTCTCTCTCTCTCTCTCTCTCTCTGTCAAAAGCAATAAAAGTAAATCTTCAAACTTTTCAAAGAAAAGACCTAAAAAGCATTGAATTGCTTTCATTACTGACCATGGTGTTCTGTGGGAAATGATTGGAATGCTAACCTGCTGGAAGTTCAAGGAAGGAAGACCTGGAGGAAGTGCCCTCTGTAAAAGAGTACATAAAAAGTGAGGCTCTTTCCCAGTCTTCTCTTTCCCCAGTGCTTTCCCCAGAAACACCTGCAGTTACTAGTTTTTTTTCCTCTCCCTTGTTTCAAGGCCCAAGTAAAGTCCCAGAGGTTCAAATTAGAGTCACTTGCAGAGCATTTAAAAATCCTGAAGACCAGGCTGCACCTCAGACCATTTAAATCAGAATTGCTGGGGCTGGGACCCTGGGTCAATATTGGAAAATTCTCTGTGTGATCCACAGCAGGGATTGAGAACTAGTGTGAAGTCTTCCTGATTCAGAAGACACTGAGCTTTTCCCATGGCCCTTTTGGTCTGTATTACACAGTCTGGCTTCTTGTGATCTCATTAAAAGCTGCGAGTCTGTGGCTTGCCTGGTGGTGTTCAAGGAAGAAAATTTCTCTAGTTCTGAAAGGCATTCTGTGTATTCCTCCCACCCTCTTCCCAGGTATGGAAAGTATTGGTTCTCTTGTTTATATTTATTTATTTATTTTTATTTTTTATTTATTGTTAAATTTATTGGGGTGACATTGGTTAGTAAAAATTATATAGGTTCCAGGGGTACAATTCTTTAGTACATCGTCTATGTGTTGCATTGTGTGTTGACCACCCAGAGTCAGTTCTCTTTCCATCTCCATATATTTGACTCCTGGTTCTCCTGTGTGCACCAGATTTACCAGGAGGGTTTGTTTTAACACAGATTGCTGGGCCCCGCCTCATAGTGTCTGAATCAGTAGGTTTGGGAGGGGCCTGTCGAAATAAGAAATGTCCAAACCTGTAGAGAATCTTATGCTTATTTGAATCAAACTGATGACATATGCTGGGGAGCAAGATCTCAAATGCTCTGGAAAGAATAACAGTTTTGCAGCTTCCTTCATGCATTTGAAATTAAGGAGTGAACATAAGGAAGATTACATGGAAATGGGAGAAAGCAAAGTAGGGAGGGATTGGATTACAGGATAGGTAACAAGATTATGTGTTCTCTTGAGAGTGGTTATTTCAAAAGTGTGTTAACCTAGACTCCCAGAAACAATGGACATGCTTAAGCAAGATAAGCCTTTTACTAAAAAGTTATATGCCTGGGACGCACTACCGCTATGACCTGACCAGGTTGGAATTTATGATCTGATTACCATAGAACTCTTTTTCTTTTTTCTTTCTTTCTGTCCACAGGACCAAGAATCTGAATTTCTAATACAATCTCAGGTGATTCTGACACTGTTGGTCCATGGACCACACCTTGAGAATTATTGACCAAGAGTGGACTAAGTAAGAGAGCCTAGGTGGGCCTGATATGGCCCCTTGGGATTGAAAAAAACTTAATTAAATGGCCAGAGAAGTAAAGGCCAGCTAGAAGCATTACTTTACAGCAGGCATGCCCAACCTGCAGCCCAGGACGCCTTTGAATGAGGCCTAACACAAATTCTTAAAACATTATGAGATTTTTTTTTTTTTTTTTAGCTCATCAGCTATTGTTAGTATTAGTGTGTTTTATGTGTAAGCCAAGACAATTCTTCCAATGTGACCCAGGGAAGCCAAAAAAGGTTGGACATCACTTCTTTACATGGAGTTACCAACCGGTGGCTCAAACCCTAGATCCAATGCATAAATGTGTTTTCTATGGTCACACAATGTTTTCCATTAAAAAAAATTAGTTAATATTTAAAAGTCAGGGACTTTACACATACGTTTTCACTCATGCACAGACAGATATTCTAATTTTTTGAAGACAGTAGGTCTGTAGCTTGGGGTTCTGCATGGCAACATTCAACATTGACAAGGAGTATCTGCCCTAACATCCCAAATGAGCCCAGTGCCCAGTCAGTCCTCCACATGAACATAGTCAGATGCGTGAGCTCAGGCAAAACCAGCAGAAAAACTACCCAGCAAACCCGTGAAACAGTGAAAAGTAATAGACTTGTTGGTTTAAGCCACTAAGTGTAGGGTGATTTCTGCAGCAATAGCTCACTGATAAAGTAACTGGTAGACTCCCCACAGGCCTTCTTTGATCAATTATGTTATCTTCCTGGCCCCTGTAGGCAAGCGCGTTTTTAGCATGTGTCTTACCCTGAGTAACACTCAACAGACTTGAAAGCCTTTTATGTATGCATGATTCCACAATCTTACAATGTCAGCTGGTAATTAAATCTCCATTTTGTAGAGGAGGAGACAGGACCGGGACATCCCTAGAACCACATAGTAACAGCAGAATGAGGACCCATCATTTTTCACTTCCACTTCAGTGTTTTTCCCTTTCCATCTGGACAATCGGCTGTTAGTCTCTCTAGGGCGTAGGCCAAAGACCTGACAGCCATGAAAGCTAAACTCTGTAAGTTAACAGGTACGATGTTTTCAAGAAAGGGAACCTCATTTATTGAGAATATTGAGAATATTGTCTGTAAAGAGCCTAATATAGTAACTAGTATGCAGAAAGGCCTACAGATGGATAGTTACTCTTATTATCTACTTTGTTTCTATAGCATCCCTTAATGCCCTTTCCTTCTTTCCAACTGTAGCTGCCCCTGGCTGCATAATTTCAACTCTCCTCTAAGATCTGGTACATTTTCTATATCTCTATTACAGCACATTAGCACACTGTGTTATATTTTTTCATATGTCTCTACTCCCTCAGACCTTGGTTGTTTTAGTTTCAGGGAACTACAGATTCATTTTTATTTCTAATCTAGCACAGGTCCTGGCCCAAGGTAGATGCTAAATAAATGCTGATTGAATAGAACTGAAATTTAGTTGCACAGCTGAAAGATACATTCAATCATATTGTAATTTGACCTCTACAGTAATCATCCTATGAAACAAGATTATTATTATCATTATATCCATATAAAAATGAGGAAATAAAGCTTAGTATCCTGAGAATTTCTTTCCTGTTGTTGATACTCAGGTGATATTTGCCAGTTTTTTCATCAAACATCTGACTGTTATTTGCTTTCCTTTAATGTCTGCAAAGTTTTCACCTTAATGCCAGAACCAAAGCCTTATGTAGATCTCTATCCCCAGCATAAGGTGTGGCAGGCATAGATACTCAGTAATTGTTGATTAGAATTTAATTTCCACTTCTATGTTAGAAGCTATGTCTGTGACTGTTCTAGGAAATGTTTGAAAGAGTCATTTAAAAGTTATTTATGATTAAGTTTACTTTTACTCTCTCTGAACATTAACCAAACATACTCTCACTCTTTTATCATGGGTTGGATGCCTTGGAGACAGAGAAAGATAGAGACAGAGAGAGATAGACTTGTATCTTTGAGAAAAGAAGGACATGGGAAATTGCAGGGTAACTGGACCCTGTCTGAGAGAGAATTCTTTCTTTGTGCTAACACCAGAGAAATGCAGGGTTGTCATGTGAGGAACAGTTATACTCTTTGTGTATCAGGTAAGGCAGAAAAGAGAGGACTAAGGTTCAAGGAAAGGAGGAATTAGAGGCAAAGCGATTGAAATCAACAAAGGGAACGGGCCAAGAAATATGAGAAATTGAGAGGAAGGAAAGGCTGAGAGGGTGTTCTGTCGATAGCATTTAAAAAAGAGTAAGGAATGCAAAATGACCTCCTGTGAAGGAGCCACAGATACCATCTGGATTCTTTTCCCTGTGAGACACTTTCTTCCTAAAAGAATTGCCATCATCAAACCCCAAACACAACAGTATTTTGTTGGTGGTATTGCTTTTAAAATGTAGACTATAATTTTATTTCCAGAATTTGATTAATCTGTGATATCATTCTGGTATTTTGTAAAACTAAAATATGCTAAATCATCCAATCAAGAGGGATAGTAAGTTAAGAACCTAGGGTATTTTTCCCCTATCAGCATGGTTGCTGACTTCAATAGGGAATTATCAACATCCAAGAAATATTTCCTGGTATTAGCAGTGGGTTTTATATCATATTTTGAGCTAATAATGATTTTCTGGTCAAGAGCCATTTGTGTCTGAATAAAAATGACAGCTGTAGTGACAATCTGTCATATTCTTGCAGCAAGTTCCTTTTGCTCACTAGAGTCTGTTATTACTGAAGAAGAATTTAGTTATAGGTAAATGACCCTTGCCCTCTGTCTTTAATTGAAACTCAGCCTGCCACAGTTAATATGTTTCATGACTCAATAAATCTTGGAAGAAAAACCTAATGTTCTGTAAAAGCAAATGAAAAATTAATTGGTTTTTCACACATGCAAACAATTCCTTGCTTTTATATAGAAAGCTATCTTGACATTCTTTTTTGTGTAATCTTCCACACTTTCTTACCAGTATTTGCTCCATTGTACATAATTAATTCTGTTTTGAGGAGAAACTTGATTTATTTGGAAGGGAGTGTGAGATCTATAATCACTCTTTGGGTGTAGAGTATGGTTGTGATATGTGCATTAGGAAAAGAAGTGCAAGAGAACCGCACTGAAAGGGCTTTTACCACATGTGTTACATAGTATTTCTTTGTATCATGGACCAGCACAGGTACCCCAATGACTTGAGAGAAGTTCAAGTTGTATTGGGTAGCTATTGCTGCATAACTAATCACTCCACAACTTCCTGGTGTTAAACAGAAGACTTTCACAGCTGCAAGTTTTTCTGAAAGAAAAGTTTCAATTGAGCCAAATGCTGGCCAAAACAGAAACATATACAGGTTGTAGGGCAGGTTGTCTGAACCACCAGCAGCATGACTAGGTGGGAAAAATAAGAATGTCTGCAGTCCTGGAGTTGACAAGCATTTTTATACATTATGTTTTGGGGGAAGAAAGATATAAGTTGTTTTGAAAGAATTTACATTGGTTATAGATAAGGGGGCAGGATAAGGTGAAGGTGGGGGATTCTATGATAAGAACACAGTCTGCAAGGAAGAAATATTTACTACTTTTGATCCATTATAGGCAATAGTCTTGAAAGTTCATGCATATCTGCAGATGCAGTAGTGGCTAATAGGTGCCTGGATGTTGATTCAGAACTCCAACATACATTCAGGAATGTGAACAGTCTTGTCAGCTGGTCTCCAGCTATTAACAGGCTAATTGCTCTGCTTTGCCTCTCTCTCAACTCCAGCTGGCTGTAATTTAATTTAGAACATCTCAGAATTTCTTTTCTTGTCAGTGGCTTAAACCAACAACAGTATATTGCTTTTCACTTATTTTATAGGTTTGGTGGGTAGTATTTTTGCATCTTTTTCATGGGATCTCTAATATTTCTATGTTCATTGGAAGGTTATCTGCGGACTGGGCTCATTTGGGATAGCAGGAATGGCTGGGCTTCTTTCTCTTATTATGTTGTATTTCATTTTGGGCTTCTTCATACTGTGATAGTCTTGGGGTTCTAAGAGGATGAAGGGGGATGCTGCAACGTGTCTGGAACTTGCACAATATTCCTGTTACCACATTTTGTCAGTCAGTACAAGCTTCTCAAGATCAGCTCAGATTTGAGGAATGGGGAATCTATCACAAGGAGCTCTACCATATTGTGGCCAAGTTTTTCAATATACCACATGGCTAGTTATCACAAACAGAATCATTAGGATATTTGGGGCTGGGAAGGGTGATCATATCTGGGTTTTAAGTCTTAGGTAGTTGTTAGCTGAGATAGCTGTCCCTAAAGTGAAATGCATATGAATGTAGCTAGATATGTGCATGTATGCTTCTATAATTATATTTCAAAGTCAATCCATATCATAGTAGTTGGGCAAATTGCGTCTTCTCATTTCCTCATCTTTAAAATGTGAATAGTAATAGTGCCTGTCACATAAATTGTGAAAATTAAATGAGGGAGATAATGTATGGAAAGTGCTTTATGCAGTACTTGGTAGGTATTCAAATGAATAATAACTAAATTTACTTTTTAATTTTCTTATTTTAAATCCATAGCTATTTTTGTTTGCTTGTTTTACAAGCAATTCACATTTTTTTTTTTTTGCAGGCAAATTGAAACATCTATAGAAGCCAAAAAGAGGGGAAAAAATTTCGATTTCTCTAATATAGTACCACACATACTTAGCTGCTATCAGTCTTTTGGTGAAATTCATCTAGAGTCTAGACTCTTTTTTTCAATGCATATGTATATATGAAGGCTGTTCAGAAAGTATATAGCCGTGTAATATAAAAAACAGAGGCATTTTTGGCTGGATTTTTGTCCCGGATAGGCTTTGTATTAATAAGTGTGTGTGTTAGAGAGACAAAGAGAGAGAGAGAGAGAGATTGAGAGAGGCAGAGATTTGAGTGTGTGTGTGTGTATATGTATGTATATGTATAAGTATATATATAAATTTAAAACCACAGAAATACCCATCACTTTTTATTATTTGTAACCTCCTCAACCTGGCATTCCTATAGGGCAGGGGTCCCCAGCCCCTGGGCCAAGGACAGGCACTGATCCGTGGCCTGTTAGGAACCAGGCTGTACAGCAGGAGGAGGGCGGTGGGCAAGCTGCTCCTCATTGCTCAAATTACCACCTTAGCTCCGCCTCCTGTCAGATCTGCAGTGGCGTTAGATTCTCATAGGAGTGCAAACCCTATTGTGAACTGTATATGTGAGGGATTTAGGTTGCATGCTCCTTATGAGAATCTAAGACTTGATTATCTGAGGTGGAGCTGAAGTGGTGTTGCTAGTGTTGGGGAGTGGTTGCAAATACAGATTAACATTAGCAGAGACCATAACAAATCAGTTGCTTATAGACTCATATCAAAACCCTATCAGTGAGTGGCAAGTGACAATTAAGCTGCATCTGGTGGCAGGCTTTAAGTCAGAATCTGACACTTATTCTGTATTATGGTGAATTGTATAATGATTTCACTATACTGTATATTACAATGTAATAATAATAGAAATAAAGTGCATGATGAATGTAATGTGTGTGAATCATTCCAAAACCATCCCTCCTGCACCTCAGGTCCCTGGTGCCAAAAAGGTTGGGGACTGCTGCTGTAGGGCATTGAGATTGCAGTGTTAAGTAATTAAGTAGTCTTCCCTTATCTGCAGTTTCCTTTTCCCAGGTTCCAGTTACCTGTAGTCAACCATGGTCCAAAATGTTTAGTGGAAAATTAGTGAAATAAACAATTTTAAGTTTCAAATTGTGTGCCATTCTGAGTAGCATGCTGAAATCTTGCACCATTATACCAAGGACGTGCAACATCTCTTAGTTCAGCGTATCCATGCTGTAGACACTTCCTGCCCATTAGTCACTAAGTAGCCATCGTGATTATCAGATTGATTGTTATAGTATCACAATGTTTGAGTTCAAGTAATGCTTATTTTACCTAATAGTGGCCTCAAATCACAGGAGTACTGGTGCTGGCAATTTGGATATGCCAAAGAGAGGTGGTAAAGTGCTTGTTACATATAGTATGGTCAGAAGGTCAATAGCAGCCTAATAGGCTGTCTAATGCTAGGCCACTCACCTTACTTCATCTCATCACATAGGCATTGTATCATCTTACATCATCACTAGAAGAAGGTGAATATAGTATAATAAGATATTTGAGAGAGAGAGAGATCACATTCACATAACTTTCATTACAGTATATTATGATTTTTCTATTTTATTATTAGTTATTGTTAATCTCATCGTGTGCCTAATTCATAAATTCAACTTTTTCACTGGCATGTATATATTAAAAAAGCACAATATATATATAGGGTTTGGTACTATCCATGATTTCAGGCAGCTACTAGGTGTTTAAGAATGTATTCACCATGGAAAAGGGTGGATTACTGTACCTGACTCACAACCTAAACATTTTAGTCTTCCCTAGAACCCAGCTCCTACCTGTTATCACATCTGAATTTCCCAGAGTGAGTCTAGGAAACACCAGGCTCCCAAGGTGCTCTGAGACAGAAAGATTCCTTGGTCAAATAAGATAGGGAAATGCTGCATATTCTCTTTCAATTTTTGGTAATTACAGATGCTCATTTGTGGCTAAATAAATGTTAAATTATTTAATACATACTAAATTAAATATGTGATTACAGCATATTAAAGGCTCTGAGAAGTCCTGTTGTAAAACATTCTATTTCACTTTAAACTCAAAATTTCCCAAATTTGAGTAAAATTTTCTTTTGAAAAATAATACACAGTAAAATTAACATTTTTTTGTAACAGTTCTATGAAATGGCACACATATATAGATTCATATAACTACCACCACAATATCCCTAAAATTCCCTTGTACTAGCCCTTTATAGTCACATCTCTAATTCCCCAACTTCTGGCAACTACTTTTCTCTACTAACACAGTTTTCTTTTTTATAAGAATGTCATATGAATGGAATTCTATTCTATGTAGCCTTTGAGACTGGCTTCTTTCACTCAGGTAATACCTTTGATACTCATCCATATTGTTGTATAAATCAATAATCATGTCTTTGTTATTGAAGAGTAGTATTCCATAGTATGGATATACTACAGTTTGTTTATCCTGTTGAAGGATATTTGGGTTGTTTCCAGTCTTTGGTAATTATGAATAGAGCTGTTATAAATATTCATGTACAGATTTTTGGGTGAACATAAATTTTAACTTCTCTAAGGTGCATACCTAGGAATGGGGTTGCTGGGTCATTTGTTAAGTATATATAGGCAAACTCATTTTATCTGTGTAACATCTATTAAGAGTCCCACATACCCAGTAGTTCATAGAACATACTAACTGTATTAACATTCTACAAACACAGTATTTCACAGAATGTACTTTGAAAACTACAACTTTAGGAAGGCCTTGCATGCTGTGACTTAATATTGGATTTAAAAGTCAAATCAACCTCAATTCATTCCCCATACCCAAAGTTTACTTATGCTCAGTTACAACTCCTACCATACTCCCACTTGTTCAGGACCCACTGCCAGACATTTGTATCATGATCTTATTTAAATCCTCATAACAATCCTGTGATTTTTCAGATGAGGAAACTGAAGCCCAGAGAGGTGGAATGCCCTGCTTAAGTTCCCACAGCTGGTAAGTAGGTGAGATTTGACCCCTTAATGTATTCAAGTCCAGTGCTTTTATTGCTACCCCCTCTGCCTGCCTTTTTTTCTCCCTTTCCCTCTTTGAATATATAAATTTTTAAATTTGTGATTTTATTAATTGTTAAATTTATTGGGGTGACCATTGGTTAGTAAAAATTACATAGGTTCTAACCTCTTTGAACATTGTTTTTCTGGATCTGTAGTCAGTTGTCTTAGACCAGGGATGGCACATAAACACAAGTGCTGTAGCTTCCCACTTATTTGCTCATGGCAGACATCTCTGATTTAATTCCATCTTCTCTTTCTTGCTCAGCCTGATGCAGTTTTATCTAGACAAGTATCAATTGACTAGCATTAGCATTTGAGCAAATAACCATTTATGATTTTGTTCTTGGACTTTGTATTATCTATTACTGTATACTAAACCACCCCAAAACATAGTACCTTAAAAATGTCAGAAATTATTTATGGTCTCTCACAATTTATTTGGGTCTAGAATTCAGACAGAGCTCAGCAGAATGGCTATTCTTGCCCTACCACTCCTCAGGGCATATTTAGTTGAAAGACTTGAAGGCTGGGCTGAAGTCATCTGAAGGCTTATTCACTCACTTGTCTAGTGGTTAATTCTGGTTGTTGGCTGAGGGCCTTCCTGGGTCTGTTGTCTGAATATCATGTAGTATCCTCTCCATGTGACCTGGGCTTCCTGAAAATATAGTGTCTTGATTCCAAAGGCTAGAATCTCAAGAATGCACGCCATCAGAAAGCATCCCTTCTACCACATTCTGTTTCTTACAAATGAGTCATTAAGACTGGTTCATTTTCAAGGGGCAGTAAGTTACATTCTACTTTATTTATTTATTTATTTATTTATTTGTTTATTTATTTTGACAGAGACAGAGAGAGAGAGATACAGAAACAGAGAGAGAACTGAACTGGGGGAGCTCCCAGTTCAGCATATGGTTCTCCACGGGCCGGGGCTGGGATTCGATCCTTGGTCCCCGGCGCTGCAGAGTGAGTGCTTAACCCACTGAGCCATCCCGGCTTCCCCACATTCTACTTTTTAAAGGGAGAAGTGTCAAATAAGTTGTGGACATACTTTAAAATGACCCAGTTTAAGCATATATTAGACATAGATGGTGTCTGTGCAACTTTCTTTGTGTGGGCCTCATATAACTGTGTGAATAATTATGTGTTGTAATTTTTTTTGTTGGTGATGTTGAAAGCTAACATTGTTCAGAGTCTACTATCCAGCATACCCACGGTAAGTAGGTACTGGTGGGAGAGAATTACCTTGGAAATCTAATCTCTCTGCCCTTCATTGGGTCTTAAAGACAACTTCCCTTAGTCATTGAGAGATTTGGCTAGACCCAGACAGAAACAGCTGCGGGAAATTGTGTTTAGGGTAGAGTATAATTCTATAAAACAGTGGTATGCCTTTAGTTCTTCTGTCCAATTTTAATTATTCAGTGCAAATTTTGATGCACAGTGAATTAGCAAGGACTCTTTTGAAAAGTGGCAGATAACCAAAACAGGGAATCTGTTGGTTCACTTAACTGAGAAGTTCAAGGGGATGAATTTGTCATGATAGGATGCAGGGTCTCAAAGAATGTTCTTAGAATACAGTTTCTTTCTCTTCTGGTCTGCCTCTGTGTTTTAGCCCTACTTCCTGTTCTGTTGGCTTTAGTCTCAGACAAGCTCTTCCCAGGAGGCTTATCAGAGGGACAGCACCAGCTCCAAGATCACATTCTCCTGGCTTAGCAAGCCCAGTAGCCCAGGTAGCCTCTTTTCTCCAGAAAAGTGCCAAGGCTGATGCTTGTCTGAGTCTGTTTGGGCTGTTATAACAAAATACCATAGACTGGGTAGCTTATAAACAGCAATGACATTTATTTCTTACAGTTCTGGTAGCTGGAAGTCCAAGATCATGGTGTCAGCAGATTTGGTGTGGTAGCAGGCGAGGGCCCGCTTCTTGGTTCACAAATGGCATTTTCTTGCTGTGTCTTCCACATGGTGGAAAGGGTGAGTGATCTCTGTGTGGTCTCTTTTATAAAAATAGTAATTTTATTTTCAAAGGCTCCATTCTCATGATCTAAGCATCCCTTAAATGTCTAATGCCATCTATGGGGGTTAAGGATTTTAACATATAAATTTGGTGGGGACACAAACATTCAGGCCATAGCAATGGTGCTAGGCCTATGCTGGGTTACGGACTCACTCCTGAGCCCATTACTGTGGCATGGAATCCTGGCCTGGCAGTCAGTCACTTTTGAACCCATGAACTAAAAATGTTGGGGGAATTTGTTCCTCAAAATGATGAGATGGACTTTGTTATCAGAGGAGAGCATGCTAGACAAAGACAGCAAATGTTCCTTGTGCACAATGACATGCCATGGACTCTGAGGACATTCTCTAATCTCTGCTCTCCCATTCCTTTCCTGGCTTTCCATTCAGCTATACCCTCACTCTCATAATCAAGTTTCTCCCCGAAGTTCCCAGGACAACTTAAAGACAAACATACTCTTTCATAGCCTCAGATCTAGCTCCTGATTGCTAATGCCTTGGTTACTTCCCTGACTCCCTGCATTCTGGATTTCTAGTCTGTTTAGGATTTGAGGGGGTACAGAACACTTCGGTTTTGGTTTTAATTTTATGGATACCCAACCTATCTTTTAATATATATATATTTTTATTTATTTTTATTTTTGACAGAGAGAGAGAGAGAGAGAGAAATACAGCAACAGAGAGAGAGCTGAACTGGGGGAGCTCCCAGTTCAGCATATGGGTCCGCACAGGTCGGGGCCAGGATTTGATCCTTGGTCCCCGGCGCTGCAAAGTGAGAGCCTAACCCACTGAGCCATCCCGGCTTCCCCCAACCTATCTTTTATAGTCAGGAAATGATTACTTCTTGACCTGTGATCTTGACTTTGAGCCTCTTAATGCCTTAGTCTCTGGTGTTTACAAACTTATTAACCCCTCACTTCCCTTTCAGTCTGTCTCTTGGATTATTTTATTACTGTCTTGTTACCACCCATGTCTTGGTTTAATAGTAGCTCTTGGGCCAAGTAATTTCCTAACACACATCCCCTGGTCAATATGCTGGGCTATGCCTTCTGCATTGACTGGCCTCTTTTCCCTTTCTTCTCTTGGAGGACAATCTGAGATACAGTGGATTTCATCTTGGATTCAGAACCAGAAGCTCTGACTTTAAACACGGGCATATGTGATATTAGGCAAGGCTTCTTAATCTCCCTGAGCCCCAGTTTTCTTATCTATAAAATGGGAAGAATAATATCTACCTCATAGGATTGCCTTGAAGATGAAATAGGAGAATACAGATATTATAAAATAATATTATAGATAATAATTCTAAAATGCTAATATATATGCGTTCTTTTTTTTTTCCTCTGGGTAACTTAGCCCTTTTATATGTGTTCTTAAAATTTTTATTTTCTCTCTTCTAAGCTTCCCTTTATGTAGTTTTCCCAGTTAAAATAGTTAGGCCATTCTATGCTCATTAACTCAGGAAAGAAAATGTCAGATCAGGAAAAACAAATAGGAATCTTTTTGTTTTTGTTTTTTAAAAGGCTAAAGCCCTTAGGGCAGGGGTGGCCAACTTTTCTGTACATAAGATCTACTTTTTATCTTAAAAGTGTGTCGCGATCGACTTGTTGTCATAGGCGTAGTCTAAGGGGGAAGAAGGGGTGTGAAATGAATACTATGTTTATACACTGTGTTTCAGTATAAGGTGCATTCCAGCGAGGTATGGGTAGATAAGTAAAATATATGTTCGAAACTATTTTTTTTGTTTTTTAAATCACTTATTAAGTTTTTGAGATATAGGCTCATGAAGAAAATAAATTTCCAGACCCAATTTTTGATAGCAGCATTCCGTACATGCGGTACCTAAAAAATTCGATTTTCTGACACTTTTTCAAGATAGATTTTTACTAACTTAAAATGCAATTTAATTTTTTTATCAACTGCAATGTATAAGTTGTTGTACTATTTGTTCGTAAATATGAAAAGTTGTTATAAAAATGCACAGTATGGCTGATAATTTGATTTCAGTATTTCACTTTCGCGGTTTTTTTTGGGCCAGGAAAATTTACCATGAAAGAATAATATGACTTACTTTTTGCTAATCTATCAA
>PVKE010041617.1:0-14089 GCA_004027555.1 Craseonycteris thonglongyai | reverse complement strand
AAAGTTTCTGTCATGGAGGAAAAACCATCTTTATCAGTCAACCAGTATCTACGCTATCTGTTTTGTACAAAACATTTGATGATTTCAGAAGAAATATTGGTCATTGCCTCTGTCTTCAAATTCTGAGGAAGGCTATAGAAACTTAAGACAAAACACCTATGGAGGAATAGTAGTTTGTGAAAGGTAAATTATACACAAAAGGTCATCCATGCTGAAGGAGCTTAGAGGAGAACAAACACCTCCCAGGCCTGGGATTAGAAAGGGCATGCCAGACCCACGGGAATTACCAAAACCTGCTTTGCTCTTAGTTGATTTAATCAATGTGGCTCATTTCCTGCATACTATAGGCTTTTCTTTTTTTAGTGTAATGTCTAGAAAGGTGCTGAATTCATGAATTCATCTCCATATTTTCTCATCTTCATATTTTATTTGCAACCAATTCTATCTCCTCTTCCAAATTGAATTATTCATTCCTCATTCTTTATTCCTTGTATATACGTCTATTTTATACAAATTATTTATTTTGTGTGTCTCTCACTCAGTAGGTAAATATTTAGCAAGAGTAAAGAATGTGTCATACATATCTACGTATCCAGTTTACCTAGAACACAACCTGGTACATAACAGTGATCAATAAATGGTTGTTAAAATATTTGAATACATTGTAAACTGCTTTGAGAGGACATTATATCTTGATCACATTTATATCCTTAGAATACTTAAACCAATACTTTGTGAATAGATGGAAGTCAGTGACTATTTGTTGCTTTAACACAAGAAGGAAATACATGAGTTAAACTCTAAAAGATGAATGCTAGATTTGGGCAGAGCATACCTAATATTACTGTTGTGGGGTTCTTATACAGAGTCCAAGCCATTAGTTGATGGGACAAATATATCAGATGACACATATTTATCTTCTTTTCCTTCATCAAAGTAATGTATCCTTTCAAAAAAAACATTTAAAGGAAGAAGTTGTCATTTGTTATCATGGCATTTCATGTTTGCTTTCAAGTTCCATCACTCAGCATCAGATTCTGTTCATTCTGTTCTCTGGTAACTTGTGTCATTCTATTAAGTGCTAACTGCCTGTTTATGGGGAAGTTTAAATGTGTCTGAGGAATAATTGTACCTGGCCTTTCACCTTAATGCCTTTAAAATGATCCCTGCTTTGTTTTTAAAGGTGACTAAGTTTGATATCATAAAGGACTGAGTAAGTATCTAAGGAAAATGTATTTTAAGTTAGAGATGGGCTGGCCCCCTACTGTTCACATTATAAATTCATCTTGTGGGTCTCTGAAATAGAAACACAATTGTTTCTGTGTGCAGTGTTATCTCCTCCTCCCCCCGCCCCCAGGGCTATTTGCTTCATGACTGCTCAGTAGATGTAACTAAATATGTCATTATCCTTTTTTATTTCAGAGTAATAGCAGTAAGGTAAGAATTGCAGCAAACATCAGAATATAGTGGAAGCCGGGATGGCTCAGTGGGTTAAGCACTCACTTTGCAGCTCCGGGAACCGAGGATTGAATCCTGGCCCTGGCCTGTGCGGATCCATATGCTGAACTGGGTAGTTCCCCCAGTTCAGTTCTCTCTCTGTCTGTCTCTGTATCTCTCTCTCTCTGTCAAAAATTAAATAAATAAATAAATAAAACCTAAAAAAAACCACATCAGAATATAGGTTTGTATATTACAGATCATTGGTAACCAAAGAGGCAGATAATCTCTTGTCCTGTGATTCATGAGAAATTGGCTGAATAGACAAGTTACAGAGGTTTGATATTGGCTAGGATTCTCCAGAAACAGAACCAATAGGATATAGATATATATATAGTGAGAGAGATAAAGAAATTGATTATAGGAAATGGGCACAGGCAATTAGGAGGCTGAGAATTCTCAATATCTGCAGTCAGCAAGCTTGCGAGCCAATGTTATACAGTTCCATTGTGAAAGCCAGCAAGCTCGAGACCCAAGAAGGGGAGATTTTGCAGTAAAAGATGGAAGGCAGAAATTGACTCATGCCCCAGCTCAGTCAGGCAGGCAAGAGTATTTCTCTCATTTTTGGCCTTTTTGTTCTACTCAGGTCTCCAGGGATTGAATGAGGTCCATCCACATTAAAGAGGACATCCTCTTTTACTCAGTCTACAGATTTAAATGTTAATCTAATTGAGAAATACCCTCACAGACACACACAGAATAATGTTTGATCCTGTGACCCACTCAAGTTGACACATAAAATTAACCAACATGTTTGGTATTGCTTAAGACCATGATTGGTTCTTAATATATATTTTATGTATAAATATTTGTGTGTGTGTGTGTGTGTGTATACATATATATATAATTTTCTTAATGTAGCTACTTGCTATCTCACTGTATGCACTTGTATCAATGCAATAAAAATAGAGTACACATCTGCTTAGTGTTAAGCAATAACCTGGCACTCCATTGTTTTATATACAAGGCCTCATTCATTTTTCAAAATGATCCTATAGAACAGGTATTCTCATGACTCCAACTTTAAAGATGTAGAAACTAAATCTGAGAAAAGTAAAATAAATTTCCCCAGGCCATAATACTTGTAAGTCACAGGCCAAGACTAAATTCCAGATCTCTTTAACACCAAAGCTCTGCTAAAAATTATGATACTGAAAATCTTCATTGCATGTGGAATCTGAATATTTAAATATAATAGTCCTATTTTAAGAAATACTCTTACTGTCTTTGAAGACAGTTTGCAAGAAAATATCATTAGAAATAATGCTTCGTAGACTTTTGTACACGTAGAGGAATAGCAATGAGAAGGGGGCACTTCTGAGGCATAAAGCTTAGAATACAGCAGTCTGAGTTAAATACATGGACACCAGACCATTGCTTTTCTCTGGGAGGAATAAATTTTCCCAATACCAGAGTGTTTAATTTTTCAGTTCCCTAAATAACTCTGCGTTAAGTCTCTCTGGTCACCCTATGGAAAGCACAAAATTATTGTGATGTTAAATGTTGATATGACAAATTATACAATAAACCTAATTACCTTTCAAATTTTAGAGGGATGAGTCATCTATGAAGTGCACATGAAACACCTTAGTTATGTTGTCTTCCAGACCTTCAGGTTACTCTTCCATGATAGAGTTAAAAAAAGAAAATGAAAATAGCACAGAACTTTATGATACTTATGTGATAATGCTTCTAGTAACCATACTTTCCATTAAAACACCTGTTACAAGTTCACATTTGAGCCTACTAGGTTATTTATGTTTGTTTACTTTATTTGCCATTATGCTCTAGCCATAGACCACATCACTACTCTTGACAAAACATTGTATAAAATTCAATGGAGACTTTTACTCAAAGCCCTAATGAAATAATTGGTACTAGAGTAGCCCAATTATAAAATGGGGCAAAGTATATGAAATATATTATTGTCAGATAAAGAACAAGAGCTGGTATATATGACTACAATCTCAAAAGAAGTTAAACAATGAATGAGTTCTGTAATTGCCCAGTATTTCTGTCTGTGTACATTTTTTCAGACCATAGCATTTGGGAAGCTTGAACAGAACATGATGATCTTATATTACGAGACAATATTTGGGGCTATGAAGATGGGTAAAATTTGAAGGACATGGTTCCACAGAAGAAAGAACTCCAGAAAGCTGGGTAGAGCTCCATTAAGTCTTTGAATAAATGCGAATCAGAAAATGTGATGGATGAAACTCTATAAGGCCAAGTAAAAGCATTACCATAACAATAATCATCATGGAAGAGCTGTGACCAAAATATTCCTGGGGCTCACACAGGACTGGAAAATTTTGAGCTCTGACAACCAATGTAATGAAAAGTTATTGAATAACTAAAGTATTCAGTAGAGACCCCAGAAATACTAAATTTTGAGAGCAGAGCTTCTTTGATTCTAACCTAAACTAAGCCTTTTTAAACTTAAAACAAGCCTTTTAAGGAGGCTGATCTACACATAATCTAACCTTTCACCTGAAAAAAACTTAACACTTCAAAAATAATAATAATTATAATAACAGTACCCAGATATTCCACAACACAGAAACCATAATACCTGACACACAATCAAAACTTACTAAACAAGTGAAAAAACAGGAGAAAATGACCTATAACCAGAATAAGATGAAAAAAAAAAAGAAAAAAAAAAAAGCCAGGAGAAAGAGAACATGAAATGATGAAACTGACAGACTGATGCTTTAAAGGAGCTATTACAATTATATTTAGGAATGCATATTGTATTTGTTACCTTAACAAAGGTTGATTAAAAGAATATAAATTTATTCTCTCACAGTTATGGAAGCTAGAAGTCTGAACTTACAGCATTTGCAAAACTTAAGCATTTGAGATCTGACTTTTCCTGGAAATTGTCAGTTTGGGTCAAATAAACTCATAAAAATTCTCTAAAAAAAAAAAAAAAGAATGCAAAGAAAAAAAGTGAATATGATGAAGGAATAAATGGAATATCTCAACAGAGAAACTAAAATCATACAAATATCCAAATGGGAATTCTAGAATTAAAAAATAAAAAATAACTAAATATCTAAAATTAAAAATGTAGATTTGTATTACCATGAAAGTGAATAGAAACTATAGAAGGAGAAGCTCAATGAACTTAAACACAGGGTAACAGAAAGTATTTAAACTTCAGAGACTAGAGAAGAAAGAAACATTTACCAATTTATTTTATGTGTTCAACAAAACACAGACATTAAATCCAGACAAGATCATTACAAGAAAACAAAATTACAGACCAATATTCCTCAGGAACTTGTATTAAAATTCCTAACACTATATTACTAAATTAAATCTAGCAATATTTTAAAGAGTAATACACAATGACCAAGTGAAGTTGATTGTAGGAATGCAGAGTTTGATTAACATTAAAAAACACAGCAATGTTATACGTCATATTAATAAAAACAAGCAGAAAACCTCACAATGCCATTTCATTAGATGGAGAAAAACACTGAGAAAATCCAACATCTACTCACGATTTGAAAACTAAAAAACTATCAGCAAACTATAATAGAAAGAAATTTCTTCAACCTAATAAATGGCATGTATGCTATATGTATACCTGCTGCTAACTTTACATTTAATGATCAAAGACTGAATGCTTTCCATTTAAGATAAAGAATAAAGAAAGGAGTTCATTTATGACCATATCTGTTCAACATTGTACTAGTGGTTTAAGCATATTTAGTAAGTTAGTAACAGAAACAAAATGCATATAAATTTGAAGAAAAGATAAAAGTGTCTTATTCACAGCTGATAATATATATGGGAAACTCTAATAATCTATAAAGATACTGCTAAAACTAATAAGTAAATTTAGCAAAGTTATAGGACACCAGATTAATATACTTGTAACTATTAAGTTGTAAATCTGAGTATTTTAAAAACTTAAATAAAGGATTCTATTTATTATAAAACCAAAAACTTATGAAATACAAATGGATAACTTTAACAAAATATATGCAATATCTGCACACTGAAAACTACAAAAATTTGCTGAAATTAAATTATAAATATTCACAGAATATTTAGAAATCACAATATTGTTAAGATGACTTTGCTCCACAAATTACTCTATGGATTCAATGCAATCTCAAACAAACATCACTGCAGGTATTTTGTGGAAATTGATAAGTTGTATCTACAACTGGCATGAAAGTTCAAGGAACCAATGTGACCAAAGTAATTATGAGAGAGAACGAGTTTGTAGGATTTATGCTGGATGATATTTAGATCAATTATAAATTTGCATCAATCTAGGAAATGTGGTATTGCATAAAGAAACAGAAATAGATTAATGGAAGAGGATGGTGATTTCAGAAATAGACCCACCAGTATTTGTTCAATTGATTTTAAAATGTCAAAGTAATGCAATGAAGAAAAATAAACATTCCAAACATAATCAGAAACAACTGCAGAGCTATACAGAAGAGAGAAAGCAAGAAGGGGAAAAAGAGAGAGACAGAGAAGCTCATCCTCTACCCTACACTATACAAAATATAAATTCTAGATGGCTTAGAGTCCGAATGTTAAATTTAAATCTATAAAGCTCCAGAAGAAAATATAGGGAATCTTATGGTAGGCAATGATTTCTTAGACAGCACATGGCAAGCATTAACCATGATAAAGAAAATTACAAACCTACTTTATAAAAATTAAGAAACATTGTTAAGAAAATGAAAGGTAACCACATGTTGGGGAAAATTATTTTTGATATACGAATGTGTAAGATTATGAAAAAGCACTCAGCATTATTTTTGTTTTTAAATCAGGGACATGTAAAATGAAGTACTCATGAGACTAGACACCCAACAAAATGACTAAAATTTTTAATACTGACAATACCAGATGTTGATTGGTAAAAATTTTTAGCAACTTGATTTCTTAAATATTTCTAGTGGAGGAATAAATTGGTTCAAACACTTTGGAAATATGACTGGCAATTTCTCATAGTTATACATGCATACTTTCTATGACTCAATAATTGCACTCTTAGGTATTTAGCTCCCAGAACTGATATACCCACAAACAAATCTTGTACAAGAATGTACAAAGCAACTTTACTCATAAGAACTACAAGCTAGAAACAATCCCACTGCCCATCAGTAGAAAACCAGGTTAAAAGCATATTGTTTTATTTACACAAGGGAGTAATAAGTAGCAATAAAAAGAATAATAAATGAAGCAAGATGGGTGAATCTCAAAAAGGTATATTGAAAGAAAAAATAAAACATAAAAATGTATAGTATCAGTCCATTTCCAAAAAATGTTAGAACAGGCATGATGATTCTGTGGTAAAAGAAATCAGATGAGTAGCTTTGTGTTTGAAGTTGGATGGGGATTTACAGAAAGGAAAACTTTCTGGCATGATAAAATGTTTTATATATGGATAGAGGCATAGGATATGCAGTTGCAGGAATTCATCAAAACTTATGAAACTGCACTCTTTAAATCTTTTAGTTTCATTGTACATAAAATATACCTCAATCAAATATTCTTGACCAAAACAATCCAATGGAGAGTGTAATGTCTTGGTACATAGTAGGTATTCAATATGTATTAGATGATATTATTCCCAGGAAGAATCCCAGATAGTGATATTTTTTACTGCAAAGAAGTAACAGCCAATATTGAGGAAACAACTCAAAGAAAATGTCAGTTCATAAGAAATATCAAGATTATTTTTGCAATATTGATTCCCGTTTCAACTGAAACTAAAACAGACTGATTTGTTCAATCTGCGGAGAGTTTTAGGTAGTGTTAAAGTGGCTCATTGGAAAAACAGAAGCCTAAGCAAACAGATCTCTCAGCCCGACCTCTACCTTTATCAAACCTAAACCAAAGACTATGGATGCACTCCTCAAAGTCCATTTGGCAGATAGGAACTGTCACTAACAGTCAGACTTAGTAGAAATTCATTAACCTGTAGACCTTTCCCATTTGGGGAAATATTTCTGCAGCCTATTGAAAGCATACTTATTTCACTAAGAACAACCTCACATGCACTTCCTCCTTGAAGTCTTTTTCAAGCTTTGCAGCCTGAAATGATCTCTACATCTTTTAGATCTATGGCAATTTCCTAGTCCCTGTATTATAAAACCCATCACCTTCCACTTTATATTACAGCAATTTGGGTACTTGTTTTATCCCCTCTTGGGTTGCAAACTGCTTTAGAGGAGAGACATGGTTATTCATTTTATATTTCCACAGAACATACCACACTATAGTTTTCCACCCACATATTTGACAAATAAATCCATGGATAAATGGAAGAATGGAGAAATGTTTGGATCTCTGATGAGAGAGAAAAGACTCATAATTACAACAGAGAAATGTGATTTTGCATAGTTTTTCAGTAATCTTGTTAATGTTCTTTTCAAATGCATTTATTGAGCACTACCATTTGATAGACATTGTTTTAGCTGGGCATTATGGGTAAACATTGAATTAGACACAGACCTTGACCATAAAGGAGATTACAAATAAGAAAGGGAGATGGATTATTTATATAAGTACATAATTACTTATGTAAGTAAATAATTGTAAAGCAATGTATGAAGAGATCAAATGGAGGAGAGTTCAGGAGAGAGTGGCAACACAAAAATAAGTAGTATAAAATGGAGCTTTGGAAAATTTATAATAGAAAATTTAAATGACTTCACAGGGTAATAATACATGTAATAACTGATTCTAATATATAAAGAGCAAACCAGGCTATGTTCAAATCTTTAATCCTCTCAATCACCCTAGGAGGTACTACCATTATTTCTACTATTTTACAGAGTAAAAAACTGAGGTACTAAAATTATTTTGCACAAGACCAGTAGAGTTAATGATGAGATCCAAATTCAAGTACAGGAAGTTTGAACCCTGAGCTTACATTCTCAATCACAAACAATCTAGGTTTGAAAAATAAATAGGCTTTGCATCTGCTCATACATATCTGGCATGTGTGAGGATGTTCATGGTGAGGCTAGAGTGATCTTATCAGTCAAGGATCTTTGTTGTTTCACTCAAAGTGAATTATTGGATCCTGCTACCTTATATAGCAACAGAGAATCTACCAGAAAGGTATGAGAATTCCTCACAGAATCCAAACAAGTGTTAGATATCCTAACCTCAGGAAGAGACAAACTGTCAGTTTCATGGGTCCTAGCAGCTGCAGATAATGAACCTCCTCTCTGTATTGTATCTTTTAAATTTTGGATCATGTATAAATCCTGGATCAATCAATTATGGTCAAGGGCAGGGTCATATTACACCAAACCCACCACTTGTATAGTTATATGGGGAACAATTCACATTATAATCTATATATGGGCAATGTAGTGGATATCACTTAGAGTTGCACAATATTTATATGCACATAGCAAGTCCAATGGTCATCACGTGACTGGTGAGGTGTGGCAATTTCTAAAAGAAAGAGAAGATTATGCCAGAAATAAAGCCAAATAATACAATAGACATATGCTGCAGGGATTGGCGGCAGGAACAAAAATTCAGAGTTCTCACACATAAATGATTCTTATGTATTTAATAGCATCTAAAGTTAGGACATCTTTTTCTTCTTAGTCCCTGCTTGTAGCCTATGTACTATAGAACTTCTGACAGGGCCCCATTCCTGTGCATGTAATTTCAGGTTTTTCTTAAGTAAAAATTACTTTAAACTGATTTCTCCTGGATGAAAATACAACATATATCTCTCGACAACATATCATTTGGAATTGTACTGACCTTCACCTTCTCAGCTATTTTGCATTGTAATATGACAGAGTATGTAACTAATAAACTGAATACCTATGATTTGAGCCAATTGGTGGAAAATTCAGATAGGGGTACTGTATCCAAAAGCAAGTCTAGATAAAGACTGTCCTCTCCACTAAGGGTGTCAATATTCTTAACTGCTTCTACTGCTTTGTCTCTGTGGGGAATGGGAGCATGCAAGCAGAAGATAAAACAGTATTATGAGTACACTACCTTGTATTTGGTAAACACTAAGTCCAGCATGCACATTACTTTGCTTAACCTTCTCACTGACATACAGGTTTTCTTTTCCTTATTTCACAAATATTATAACAAGCTGAGGGTGATTAAGTAACTGACTTACAGTTACATTGTTAGAAAATGGCAGGGGTGAAACTAAACAGCACCTCTACTATGTGTGCCCTCTATGTCAGTCCACCTGAAAACACATGAGATTACTGACCTAGACCTGTGGCTGCCACCAGAAGCAGTAGGACACTAGGTTTATTGACAGGTGTAGCACATTCACCAAAGCCCAAATCAATTGGCACAATCACCTCCCTTCAAACTCAATATTTCCTTTACTTCAAGGGTATGTTTTATTATTGATGTTCAATCAATTCCAACTTCATAGAAAAACTGAGGTTATTTGGTAAGCTTAGTTACTAAATGCTACATTGCTTTGTAAGTGGTAGAATTAGTATTTACTGATTACAGGATGTCTGCTGTTGGTAGCTTTTGTCCAGTATACCTATTGGTATCTTCTTGAGACTCCTTCTCATTAAGTGAAGCCTATATTACTCATCATTGTGTTGGGTATATCCAGAGTTAAAAACAGGGGAAGCTGGGATGGCTCAGCGGGTTAAGCACTCGCTTTGAAGCCCTGGGGACCGAGGATAGAGTCCTGGTGCCGGCCCATGCTGACCAACATGCTGAACTAAGGTGTGCCCCCAGTTCAGTTCTTGCTGGCGCAACCCCATGCCCACCTGTGGAGTGAAACATATGGAAAACTAATGTCGACTATGGAGACTGCTCTGGGCCCTCCCCCTTCTCTCTGTCTCTCTCTGTCTCTGTTTCTCTCTATCAAAAATCAATAAAATAAATCTTAAAAAAAAAACAACTCACAGGAAGGATGACTTCTTTGATCAGTAATAGTTAACCAGACTTGAAAACAGAGGTATGACCAGCCCACAGGATTAATTCCATCCAAGGAGTTAAGAAGCTCTACCCACAATGTTGGTTTATCAGTGACTTATAAGGTGAAGCTATATAAACAATGCACTCCCTCAAGGCTTCTTTTTTCTCATCTATATCAATTATAATACATGTTCTAATCTGTAAAATGCAAAAAGGTAAGGCTTGAATTAGTTAATGTCTGAGTAAGGGCTTTGAGCAAAATACAAACACATTGCTATGCTTTACCTTGACAAATGTTTTTTAAAGAATTCACAAATTCTTTACATTTTTCAGTGGAAAAAAGTCAAGAAATGGGAGGGTAAAAAGGGAAGACATATCTTCCAACAGGCTGGTAGAGGAATTAGAAACTGAAGAGAATCCTACGGCCCAAACAGCAAGTGGGATTTGTGTTGAGGCAGGCTAGCGGCTGCAGGCACTGAGTTGCCAAGACAACAAAAATAAAACTTGAAGAATTCCACAACTTTAGCTAAAAATGTCGAGGAGTATATATTCTAAAATGTGAAGATCTACTCCACTGACCTGTCTATTGGCTTTTGTCACATTTTTGCACACTACATATTTGGGAAAAAACCCTCCCTGACTTTTTTCCTTCAGAGTAGCTCTGAAAGATGTGAAATTATATTGGAAAAAAAAAAAAGTGCAGTCTAAAGAATCAGAGGTCAGAGGAAAAAATCTCTTCTGGCCCAATAACAGAGCTCTGAGATGAAGGACTCACTAGTCCCTTTGAGATTTGGTTTTATGTAAATGTTCCCACCTTCTGGAGAGTCCCCCCTCATGATTTTGTTAGAAAGGCTATATATTTCCAAATTTCATTTAGGGAAAGCATTTATTCATTCAGGGAAAGAGAAAAACGAATTCCCTGGGGTGCACTGACATTGATGAGAAATAAGTCCAGAGCCCAACAACAGTGCGAGACCAGGAAAACACCAGCAAAGTAGAATTAAAGTCACAAGATGTTTCAACTTCATACAAAGGAAAGGGAGGAAACTTGAGAGAAAGTAAAACCATCCATCGCAAAATTCTTTTTAAGTGTGTATTTTGTGGACAGAAGAAGCAAGGACAATTTGTCACTGGAAAGGTAGCTCATAGGGTCTTCAGAGCCAAACTTTTGGTCCAGCCATTCTGTTGAAGAGAGTTAAGTCTGTCTGAAACAGCATCAGCTGGATAGAAAACTATTTGACCTTCATTGGATCATCAGTCATTCTTTTGCTTGAGTGGCTGAATGAAGAGAGTGTCATTCTGTCATAGCAAAAATCTGGAGAAGAGGAAAAAAATTAAATCAATCCTCTCCATCTCAGAGAGGCTTAGTTGCATTGGCATCTAACTGACACAAATACTCTTCACTGGGTTTGTGTTTGCTGATAGTAATTAAATATTTCTGTCTTTGACTTTGCAGCCAAATGCCCTGGTAGATGAGTAGGACAATACTCTCCATTCTTAAAGGAAGAGATTGGAATTATGCTCATGTTAAGTGCCTCTGATTAGACAGACATGTGTCTGCCTGGGTCCTCTCTCTTTTCTTCTACAAAATCTATTTTATTCAGTAAATGCAAGACACAATTACAATTAAAAAGCAATAAAATGTATAACATGCATTACATTGACATTTGTAGTCTTGCCTTGGCTGTTAGTTGGAGCCAATCTATATAAAAATCTGGATTGCAGAGGAATAATTAAAGACATTTATGAACTTATAGGTTTTCGGTTATTTATTAACACATTAAAAAATGAATTAAAAAGGGAGGAAAATGTAGGATGACAGTAAAGTAACCAAGAGTTCTGGGTGACATGACATCATTATTTTATCACGAAGTGTTCCAGTGCAAGAGCTTGATTGCTTTACATTTTTTGTTTGTTTGCCTGCTTGCTTCTCTTTGTATCCCACCAACTAACTCTCTGAAGTTAGACGGCAGTGCAATGGCACTGTGACTGACCACAGTTTCTTTTCCAGGACAATGCTAAGATGTGGGTTCCTCTCTCCCTTAAGAAAAGAGTGAATAGCAATTGTCCTGGGTGGCTTTCAATAACTAGTAAGATTAACCCCAGAGAAACCTCTTATAGCTGGGACATTGATTGTTCTTTCTCATCTGGGCCAATGTCTATTTAAGGAATCTCAGCCCCATCTCTAAAAAAGAAGGGGAGGAGGTGGAGGTCAGGTGTTATGCAGTCTCATTTTCTTCTTTAGAATTCCTGTGCTCAGGATGAGTCTCTGCACACAGCCTAGCTGGGAATTGGGGGCATCACCTACAGACTTTAGACCCTAAAAAATGGTTTTTAGAGTTATATACTTTAGTTTAGACTTTAGAAAGTTTGGGTTTTTATTTCTTACTGCAACTTATCTGAAAATTACCTTAGGAGTCTATTCTGCAACTTACCTGAAAATTACCTTAGGAGTCTATTCTGCTTTGCTACAACTGATCAGACCACAATTTTCATACTTTGTTTAAGAAACCAAAGGTCCAAAATTAAGCAGGAGGAAATAAAAGAAAATCTGACAAAGACTAGATGCTAGATAAATAAAATTAAGATTACCAAGGTCTTAAAATGAAGTTTTTGTTGTTGTTGTTGTTATGTTATTGTTCTTCTTCTTTTCTCTTTCATTTACCTGATTTATACAACTTGGCACACTTTATTTTTACAGACATTGTGTGAATTAGATTCTTCAAATAGCCATGGTGCTCCAAGATTATATTTCTTGTCAATATTCAAATAAAAATATTTTGTGCTGAACCTGTTAACATTTTTGATCTCTTATTTAACTTTACTAGTTAGAACAATGAAGATCAATAATATAAGCATGTATAATGTAAGCCATTGGGTACAAAAGATAAGAATTTCAGCAGAGCTGGAAAGAAATTGATGTGAAAAAAAAAGGAGGAGGAGGAGGCTGTACATGTAGTCCTTTTCTTTAGCTTAGGTAGTCACACACCCAAATAATCTAGCTACAACCTTCTTTCTTATGTCCTGTCCTCATAAACAGATTTGTATTTATCAGGTTAAGTTTTGTTCAGATCCTATGCTCAACAAATTGTATCTTATCTCTGATCTTCATCAAATTCCTGAAAGTCAATATTCATCAACCTAAGTTAGCAAATGTGTGACACACTTTTAGAATTGATTCATCTTGCTTTAAAGTCAGTACTATTTCAATGCACCAACTGTTTCTATGTAATCAATGATATGTCAACACAAGTAAACATGAGTGTTTAAAGAAAGTTAAGGACTCCATGGTGGCTAGATTGAGCATATATTTTGTAGCATAGGTAAATTAAGTTTGAATATATTGATTTAGGTCAGCTAAGGAAGGTCCTTAAATACAAGAGGTGAAAACTGAACTGTATTATAGAAGCTACAGAGAGTTAGTTAAGAAGAGGCAGTTTTATATTCCACCTATAAGTGAAGTCATATGTTTCCTGATTCTTTCAGTCTGACTTATTTCTCTTAATAAGATGATCTCTAGGTCCATCCATGTTGTCACAAATGACTGTATTTCATCATTTATTATAGCTGAGTAGTATTCCATTGTGTAAATGTACCACATCTTTTTATCCAGTCATCTATCGAAGGGCATTTTGGTTGTTTCCATGTTCTGGCCACTGTGAACAGTGCTGCGATG
>PVKE010041616.1:0-14089 GCA_004027555.1 Craseonycteris thonglongyai | reverse complement strand
ATAGTTTGCAGACCATTGTTTTTGCACAGTAGCTTTTCCATTTCTCAAACATGCCAAGCTCATGTCCACCTTAGAGTTCTGTTCTCACTCTTTTGTGTGCCTACAATAAGCTTTCTGGTGATTTTCTTGGTATTCAACTCAGCTTAAACATCACCTCCTCACAAGAACCCTCTGCTGAAACGAAAAGAGACATATTTATTCTGAGTCTATGAATTACATTTATTGTTATCTAACATTGTATTAATTTAGTCTGTCTTCTTTCTCCCTTCTACTATGATGTATTTTTCCTCATCATTAGATTTTCAATGTTTAAAACAATAGTTGATATTGTCTAAAATAAGTATTTAGTAAAAAAACTCAACAAAATATTATTATTTTTTCTCCTAGCCTTTTTCCTTTTAAGTAAAGTGCACTTAGTTGCTTAAGACAAAAATCCAGGAATCATTCTTGATTCTTCTCTAACTCCTCAATCTTATGCATTACTCCATTTTCATAAATAATTCCAAATCTTTCACTCCTATATGTCTCCACTAATAGCTTCTAAGGTCAGAACTTTACAACCTTTTCTTTGGGCTATCAGTTTTCTAATTTATTTGTTGATTCTACTACCTCAAAACCTATTTTCCTCAGGATTTTGCATGACTTACTTCTTTTTATTACTCAGATTTTAGCTCAAATATCAGGGTTTCAGATCAAAGTGCCAACAACACCCTATGTAATATTTTCCACTGGCACTATCTGGTTCATTCTTTATTATATTATCATATTTAAATTTTTACATGACATTTTATGCTACTGAAAAATTTTTTAAATTTGTTTAGTGTCAAACTTTTTTTAACAAAAATTATCTTACAGCCTGAAATTCTATCTGCTATTTTGAGTAGAACCAAGGGTTCATGATAAAGGGTAATAAAAGATAATGCTAAAAAGTTGTTTAGAGATAGAATGAAATGAGCCTTAAATGCCAAATGAAACAGTATAGAATTTGTCCTATAGATAATGAGACATCATTGAAAGTTTTAGAATGAGTAAGAAATATCGTAAGTGTTTCAGAAGATTAGTTAGGTCTTATATGTGGTATGGAATAAAAGAGATATAGTAGATACATTAGAGGGACATTTTAACACTCCATTTAATATGTATGTAGTAAATATGGCAGTGAAAAGAGAAAGAAACATAACTGATGGACAGTGATAATATGGACCTCCCTGAAGCCTTAGAAGGATGAAGGGGAGAGCATGAACCTTAAATCACTATTTAGCCATAGGACTTTAGAATTTATATTACCAAAGTATGCTTGTAACCCATATATGTAATCCCATTATTAAAAATGTGAACAATTGATATTCTGAAATCTTATATTTGTGTGGAGCTGAATTAGTTATAGCTACAGAAATAAATAACTTTCTACTGAGAGTCTTATAAGATGTACGGATATTATCATTATTTCAATGACATCCATCAATTGCTATTTTATTTGCAACAAAATCTTACTAAATGTACAAAGCTTTTTAATTAGTAGGAGTAGAAGTAAGGATGAGATTATAAAAGCTAAATTATATTCTTATAGCAATCTAATTATCAAAACAAGCCCAATAAAATTCTTTTTTTTTTTTAATATTTTTATTTATTTATTTATTTTTGACAGAGAGAGAGAGATACAGAGACAGAGACAGAGAGAGAACTGAACTGGGGGAGCTCCCAGTTCAGCATATGGTTCCGCATGGGCTGGGGCCGGGATTCGATCCCTGTCCCCGGTGCTGCAAAGTGAGCGCTTAACCCACTGAGCCATCCCGGCTTCCCCTAAAATTCTTTTTAAGAAGAAATTTTGATACAGGTTATTTCAATATAGAAAATGTATTATTGATTATGTTTTAAGTTCTAAGTTTTCTTTTTGTAAAATAATAACTCTAGTCTTCCATTTCTTTGCAATAAAATATAATTTAAGGTAATGATTTTATGAAAAAAAAAAATTTCTTCCCTATGAAGTACTCCAGCTGAAATATTTACTTGGTAACTGACAGTATAATGATTAGATTTCCATAAAATTCAACCAAACATTTCTTGAAATTCTTCTACTTCCCACTTGTAAAGAATATGAGTAATATTGACTAAGTGTAATGTTTTCCTATATCAACTGTCACAAAGAATGATGAGAATTGATGACTCCTTCATGAAACCCAGTTCACTCTAGGTTTCAATAGGCTTTTAAAATAAATTTGCAATAGCAAAGCTTCAAGAAGTATTTTCTTAAGAAAGCAGACATCAATTATATTTCTAAATTAAATTTCATGTATAAAATGTTAAATTATGATTAAAAGTCTAGCATATTAAATACTTCCTAACTTATAACTAGTGCTCTTTTTATATTGGTATTTATTGTTTAAGGAAAAATATGTTAAGCTCATAGTTCCAGATTATTGTCTTGAATGGTATATACTGCAATCATATAACTTGCGAAGAAATACAGTTTTATTTTCTCCCTTCAATTTTTTTTTATATTTGAATCTTGCTCTCACATAGCTATAATGGTGGTTATTACCACAACAATGATAAAAAGTGGTGATAGGGTACATTCTGTTGTACTATTGTATGCATGTACATAATGTATACAAAATATAAACATAAGAGTTAGAATTCTGTTTCAGTTGCTGTAACATACATTCTTAATACTTATAGAGCTTACATAATAACTGTTTGTTTATTTAATTATTAAGATTTATTTTTATTGTTTTTGACACAGAGAGACAGAGAAAGAAAGAGAGAGGGGAGAGGGCCTAGAGCAGTCTCCGTAGTTGCACATCATTAGTTTCCTACATAATTTCATTCCACAGGTTGGTGTGGGGCCACGCAGGGCAGGAACCAGGCCTGTGGCTCAGGGTTGCACAGAGCAGGAACCTCCCACATGGAAGGCAAACCCCTGCAAGCTGGGGGCCTTTCATAAGGGAAGCACAGCTGAGTTGGGAGCCAAACTGGTGTGTGTGGGGGGTTCCCATATAGGAAGTTCACCCCAGTGGGAACTGAACTGGGGGCATACCCCAGTTCAGCATATGGATTCAAATGGGCCGAGACTGGGATTCAATCCTGGGTCCTGGGGCTGCAAATGAGCACTCAACCTGCTGAGCCATCTCAGCATCCACAGTGCTTATTTCTTGATTAGCTGTGCTCTGAGAAGTTGTAAAGGAACTGACACTTGTCTTGTTGCACTGTCTTTCTTACCATCTTTGCCCTCACTTCTTTAGTGTGGGTTGTTTCACTGTCATGTACTCATTTCAGAAATGGCAGGGAAGAAAACATGCTTTGGACATATTTCAGGCACATAGAAAAGAAGTAATCAAAATTCAGGGTGCTCTGACTTTAAACATCCACAATACTTTACTTATTTTCACAGTGAACTGAGCTGTTAAACAATTATTTCCATTCAAATAGAACCTGCTTCTTATCAGGCAGGGTTAACAAAACAAGCAGTATCTCTAACATTTTCTAACATTCAAATTTTATGGACTACAATGATTTCTTGTAAATACAGCTCACAGAATCCTGTATTATTCTAGTTCTAAAGTAGCAAGAAATATAGAACATTTGAGGTAAAGAAAAAAAAATTGTTTAAATTAGGTAGCTTTATTAAAAAAGCATACTTTGCTCTGAAGCTATACTGAATCATAGTACTTGATGGTAGTTTATGAATTCGTCTACTTACATATTTTAGGTCAGGTTCATATTTCAGTACCTGCTACATATTTTATTCTGCCTGCTCACAAAAATAAGAAAATGCAAAACAAACTGTTTGAAAATCTTTCAGTGATTTGCAAAAGTAAACTGAATATTCTTTTGAGGGAGCTATACATTAATGTGGTTTGAGGATCAGGAACAGCTCAGAATCTTGGCATGGTCTGATTTACAGTTTAATAACTCCAGCTTCTAGAAATAAAGTGGATTTCTTATTTCAAGGCTGAAATACTACCATTTTTGCTGAATATGAATAATAATTTAAATTCATGATTTTGTATTATTCATGTAGCCCAATTTAATATCAACAGGGTTTCTCATATTCAGTATTTATGAATGTTATATTTTGGGAGTACTCTGAACTTCATAACAAACAGATGCTACAAGTAACTACCTAGTATGCTACATTTATAAATAAGAGCCTGAAATGTATTACATATTTCTGGGAACCTGATTATAAAACAAAATACAAATATTTTTTCTTGAAATAAAAAAAAAATTTTTAGAAAGATGCATATTTTAAAAGCAAGCATATTAAAACATTACCATTTACAAAAGGAGATTTCTCTCTGTAGTGGGAGTCAGATTTTTAAAGTTAAGATATATTATTGATAGTGATGTTTTTGATTAGGTATTGGCATGTTTGTTTATCACAGAGAAACAATGTTTAGAAAATATTACTAACCCATGGTTAACTAGAAAAAAAATTGAAGCTTTTATAGTCATATCATATAATTTTGTGGGAAAATATGACATTGGGAATGCAACATTAAATGCTCTTATTTTGATATAATACTAAGATACATATAAAAAGAACAGTGGGCATGAGTAGAGCTATGAAACACCTACTGCACAAAACAGGAAACTTCATTATAAAATTATTTTACAGAATATTTAAATGATGATAGGTTTAGTGATTTTTATTTATATGGCTTTGGTATTTATAGTGGCCTTCCAGATGGACAAAATATCACTGTGTTAATGAGTATCTCATTAAAACTATACAATTTTCACTTTTGCCATATAGTTTCTCTTATTTGATTAGTAAAGAAATGAATGAGGGATACTTGAAGGGTCATGATCTAAAATTGTTATAGATAATTTATATTTTATTTGGAATGTGCTAGTAATTATTTTTAAGAGAAAACTTTAGTTATTAAACTATGTATGAAGTTTAAAACTATTTTCAAATATTTTGAAAACTTTCTGTAGATATTCTCAGATACATCAATTCAAGAATATCTGCTGGTCAACTTATGTTTTGATAAATGTGACAGTGATTAGAGAGTAACTCATTCTAACTCTCTGTCTATGTTTCTTTGTACCTTTTGCAATGACTGACTTGTAATAGTTTCTTAATAAATCTTTGTTGAATTGAATTGAAATAGTTACAACATTTATATATGACATTATATATTGATTAAAAGATATTATGCATCTTCTTCTTTATAGTAAACAACAATTCAATTTCCATGTTTAGATAGCTATCCTTTTTTATCTATATTATGTACTTAAGGATATCTTGATTTATTCATGAATAACTGTACCTGATAACTTGAAATCCTGACATTTCTTTTTTCCAATATCCCCTCACTGTATCTTTCTGCCTGCTTGAAATTAATCAATCAATTTGATATCAGTCCTGTTAAGGGCTGATAACGAAAGCAAGGAACATGTCATTTCATCATGTTGTGCTTTAAATGTCTAGCCGATCCATCAGAATAACTTATACTCTGTGCGTGAATTTACTTCATAGCATATCATGGGGATTGCATGATACTCATTTACCGAGGAAATGGAAAATTTTAAATTTATTATATACTGCATTGTTTGTAGAGCATTACAGAGTAAAAACTATATAGTGCTAGCATTGCCATAGATTATCTTATTTTCTCATATGTCAGTAGAAAAATATTTATGATATATATTTAACTATTTGAGTTTAGGGCCAATTTAGCTTCTGAAAAGTGCAGTTTTCAAATTTTAGACTCTATTTTTTTTTTACCACTCTCTTACAAAAACAAACAAACAAAAACCAAAAACCGATATTAAATTAACAAAATTTTTGACAAGAGGGATTTTCCACATTCCTCCTCAATCCTCAGTTCAATATAATGATAGTAAAGCTTAGAATGAAAGGAAATTAGCTTTTACTTATGTAACACTTCTATTTTGTATTTGGCCCAGCATTAACTGTTGTGAGATATAGGAGGTGGTATGAAAATATATTGAACAAAATTTCTTTCAATAATACCACTTGAGTTTATTTTACATACAAAATTATAACACATTGACTCAAATATATAAATATAATCAACAGAGAAATCATCACATATAAGTATATAAACATAGGACAGTTTTACATACCCATGTATATGGGAATATACCTACACACATTAAATAAGCAGGGATATATCAGTTGGGATAATAATTACTTTGCATACTCCAAAATATACTTCACACAGAGCAATTGATATAATTTTTCTTTATCTCTCTTTCATTAGAATGTATATGAATGTACAGCAATATGAAATTCAATATCAAATCTAATAGACAGTTCTTACTATATTCTTGACCTCTTCAGCATTATTGTATAGTCCATTATTTGGCAGCTCTTATTTTCTATGACATTTTTCTACCAGAAATATATATATATTTGAAAAGAGGAAATGCTAAAAATTAATAATTTAAGAAAGCAACTTCAAAAATTTAGAAATAGCATCATATAATCAAAGAAAACTGAAGGATAAAAATAACGATGAGATGACAAATCAGTGAAAGTAAATGGATAAACTAAAACAATTATTAGTAAATTAAATTAGTGAAATATATAACAAATACTAGTAAGAAATAGAGAAAAAAATTTAAACTAATTTAAAAGGTAAAAAGAGCCATCACCAAATAGTTCAAGCAGCAAAAAGTATTCAGAAAATTGTATGCACTAGTTTAAATTAATATATTTGAAATTTTGAATAAAATGGATAAATCTTTTTAAAATATAGAATTTAGAAATACACAAATGAGAAAAGATGACAAAATAATCATTTAAAATATTAAAAATGAAACCATAATTTAATATCTTCACATATAATAACCTCCAATCTTTCCCAATAAATTCTACCAAATGCTCAAGCAGGAAAAATCTTTAATAGAAAAAAGGAAAAACTTTTTAATCATTAATTAAGGCATTATTCTGTATCAAGCAATAATTGATGCAAAAATCTGACAACAATTTTTCAGGAAAGAATAATTATAGGCCAGTTTTAATTAAAAATATAAATATAGGTATCCTAGAAAAAAATATCAAAAAGCTCAGTCTAGCTATGTATGAAAAGCTTAATATAATACATCATGAGAAAGTCAAATTTTTGTGGGGAATTCAAGGATTTTTATTTACGGTAACATTCTTTAATCAAACAATGTCATTCACCACATTAGTGGAATAAAAGAGAAACTCAGTAGATGCATAAAAAGTATTTGAAAAAACTCAAAATTTATTCATAATAAAACTTTTGTGTAAAGTAAGAATTAAAAGAAACTTTCTTAACAAAAGGTGAATCTGCCACCCCCACCCCCGCAAACAAAACAAAACAAAACAAAACAAAACAAAACAAAACAAAACAAAACAAAACAAACCTTTCTTTGATGTGAGAGGGATTGTGCACTTGGAATTTGTTCCTCTGGGTCAAATGGTCAACCCAAGTTATTACCTGGAAGTTTTGAGGTTTGCCATAATTGTGGAAGAAATCTCCCAAGTTAAGGTGAACAGATAGATGACTGGTTCTTTCACCTTTACAAGGCCCCTGCCTACATCACGCTAAATGTTCAGCAGTTTGTGACCAAAAACTTCATGAATCCCATGCCCCATCTCCCTGTTCACCTGATCTTGCCCTGAGCAAACTTTTTTTGTGTGTTTGTTTATCCAGATGAAAAAATTCCTCACAGGGGAACATTTTGGAAACAAAAAATGGCGGAATCACTAAAAGGCCTTAAAATAAATGCTCAAAAACTGTTTTGAGCAGTGAAAAATGTGTCCTGACTGGTGTATTGCAACAAACAATGAGTACTTTGAAGGTGACTGAAGTTTAACCATGTAATAATAAGTACATATTTTTAAATAAATATATCTCGTGTTTTTGGGGGGCGGCAGTGGGGTCCAACCTCTTATAAAGTGTATGTGTGAAAGCCTACAGCTAACCTCATATCCACTAGTGACACATTGATAGTTTTCTCTCTAACACTGAGTGGATAAAGGATATATTACTTCCATTCAACATTGTACTGAATATCCATACCTGTGAAATTTTGCAAGAAGGAAAAATATAAAAAAAAAACCAGTTATAAAGATTAGACAAAAAATATTATCAACATTCAGAAACAATATGCCTTTATATTTGGACTCTGAAGATAATCATCATGCACAAGAGCTTATAGCAAATTGCCAGGATACCAGGAACAATAAAACTTCAACCACAGTATATATGCCAGCATTTGATAGTTAGAAAATGCAGTTATTTAGAGATACCCCTGCAGTGCTAAAATAAACAAGCCCTAATATTTAAATAGTAAAAAAATGCATTAAAAAAGTTCTGAGTAACAATGACTGACTAAAATTTAACTTTAAAGCAAAATTTAATTGAAAGTGTGTTTATAGGGGGAAGCCGGGATGGCTCAGTGGGTTAAGCGCTCACTTTGCAGCCCCGGGGACCGGGGATCGAATCCTGGCCCCGGCCCGTGCGGACCCATATGCTGAACTGGGAGCTCCCCCAATTCAGTTCTCTCTCTGTCTCTGTATCTCTCTCTCTCTCTCTCTCTCTGTTAAAAAATAAATAAATAAAAATATATTAAAAAAAAAGAAAGTGTGTTTATAAAGCTCTCAATTGTACAGAATTATAAATCAAGCTTGTCGAAACTTTAATCTGTGGGACTCATGCAGGCCAGCATAGCTTTGAATGCAGCCCAACACAAATTTGTATGTAAACTCTCTTAAAACATTATGAGAATTTTTTGTGGGGGAGCTGGGTTGGCTCAGTGGGTTAAGCACTCACTTTGCAGCCACGGAACCGAGGATCGAATCCTGGCCTGGCCTGTGGGAACCCAAATGCTGAACTGGAGAGTGCCCCAGTTTGGTTCTCACTGGGGTGAGTCCCCAGCTCAGTTCCTGCCCTGTGCAGCCCATGCCCACCTGTGAAATGAAACTATGTGAAAAAACCAATGATGTGCAACTATGGAGACTGTTCTGGGCCCTCCCCCTTCTCTCTGTCTTTGTATCTCTCTGTCAAAAACAATAAAAATAAATCTTTAAAAAAAAAAAAAAAGATTTTTTTATGATTTCTACTTCTTTTTTTTTGCTCATTAGCTATTGTTAATGTATTTTATGGGTGGCCCAAGAAAATTCTTCTTCTCCAACGTGCTCTAAATGGATCAAGGTGACCCAGCAAACATGTTCATTGCGAATAATGACTCTGAGAAGGAAAACTTAAGTGTTTGTTGCTCCCAAGAAAGCCTGATGATTTTAGACAAAGTCTTGTCCTGAAAACAGTTATGGGTGTTGCTATTGGCATATTAGCATCATGTAGTTCAGGGGTCTCCAAACTTTTCAGCCTGAGGGCCACATTAACTATCAAACAGCAGTTATATCATCTCATTGACTGAGAACAGAGGTAGAAAAAGTAAGCGGCTGATCTTGGCAAGACACACGTAAATTTCTGTAATTTTTTTCTGTAGATAAAAAGGTCTCCACGGGCCAGATGAGAGGGCCTCGCGGGCCGTAATTTGGAGTTAATTATTGTAGTTAATTAGAATAAAATGAACAAAAGTCCAATAAAGTGAAAGCATTATGGGGCCAAAATCTAACCAGCCTGAATTAAGAGAGTCTTTCCAAGATAAGCTTAGTTTTCCGAAGTTTCTGCTGGAAACAAGTATTACTACTCTTTAGATGTGGCTGAGGAGATAAAAGAAAGACATGGTGAAATCAAAAGCAAGGATTGGAAAGCTACTTCTAGCTAAGAGTCTAAGAAACATTCTTTATCTTCAGGATGCGCTCTCTTGAAAAATTTCCAGCAGGAATTCATAGTTACTATGGGTAAATGACTGCTATGTGCCTCTTTTTCTTCTTTCTGAATGTGAGGGTATGTTGTGATTATTGTAACAATACTTCTGAGTATATGTACTTAAGGTTGATAATTCAAACATAAACCCAGTTTCACATGATCTGTTCATATTTTATTTCTTTGAAGTTTATGGGAATGTATCACTCTGTATTAAGTCAGGTAATCATATGCCACTCTATGTATTCCAAGAGATAATGATTTTAATACAGAGATGAAAGGTTTGCATATTTATTGAAATGGAATGAAAAATAAAGTTCAGAAAAAAATTCCTGTGAGAGGCTAGCAAAATTACACTTCAGTCAATGATTTCAATCCCCAAACGGATAATTTGCAGAAACTCATTTAGGTTTTATCAACTTAAACAATATTAAGAAAACCTGCTGATCCCAGATGCCCTTAGCACTACAATGGATAATTTATAGGAATTCATTTGGGAAGTTGCTGCAAACCTTACATACATCTATATCGGCTACTTGCTCACATCCCTGCTTGCAACTACCATCAGAAAATAGGGGTTTCTCCTTTTCTTCTGTCCTTCAAATCTCAAGTGAGAGCCTCTCATTGTTAGATCCTGACCACTGGAAAGGGATTCTTGTATGATTCAGAGAAGAATGTAGGTAGTCAATAGGATGTAGAGTTGGTAATAGGTAATGTGATCAGGCATAAGATAATATTTGATGTATAGGGGAGATATACAAAATTACTTTAGAATGTTTTTGTAGTTTCAAATTCATAGCTGTTGAAACATAAATAGCCTGAAATAAGTCATCTCTTTAATATAATTAGAAACCACCAATAAAATCTCTTTTATCAAAATATCTTATTTTGACATATAACCATTCTGCAGTTTGTAAATGACAGCCAAAAGGAGTCCAAATGGTGAAACTCCCAAGGAAAAAACAACAAAAAAACAACTTTGTGTCAATATAACAGATCCGACACAATAATTTTAGTTCAAGAATTTTAAAAGTGAAACGTCAGTGTGCCAAAGCTCTGATTCATTTATTTATACTGCTATTTAAAATATTCCATAGGATTTTAAAATATCAAGTTAGAAAATCACTCTTTACTGTGATTTCAACAGTTACATATTCTTGAAATCTCACCTTTGCTTTTAAAACACAAAAAATAGAATTAAAACAACTTCAAATATTAATTCAAAGCACAAAGTAAAACATATTTATTTGGGGGTACAAAAAAACCCCCCAAAATACTTCAGTTTTTTGCTTTAGAAAACTCAACTATATATAGATTTGTTTTCATAGAGTAATGTCACCATCTTGTGGTGCTTTAAGATATTGTTGCTAAAGGTATTTAAGGGTATTTTTATATCAATCAGTAATTCGAAGGTCCTATTACTTTTTTCGTATGTGTACTTGTCTCTAAGTAAGGATGAATTGTATTTAGCCAATTAATGATCACTTTTGTTTCAATTTTTATGTAAATGATTGCTTCACAACACATTGATAAATGATTTTCTGTTTTTTAAAAAAGTTTATTGCATGGAGGCTTTCAATAAGCTAGTACCACTTAAAATTTGCTTTCGGTTATTGTCTACTTCTACCTTATAAATGTAAGTTACCTAATGAAAGAGACATTGTGTGTTCACAGATTAATCTCCAGAACCTACAGCAATGCTGTATACAGAGTCAACCCAACAAACACCTGGTGAATCAATTAATGAAGATATGAATGAACAAATGCTTTCAAACATTTCAAGTCAAGTAAATTCCAGAATTCTCCTGCTTTTGTAACAAACCATACCAAACCAAAACTTGTTTTTGTTTTGTTTTTTTTCAAACCACCGAATTGGTATGCTCTGAGAGATTTTAGTGTTGTTTGTTTGTTTGTTTGTTTGTTTTATTAAGGATCTTAAAAGGTGACCTTGTTGAATAATATATTGATAACTTGATTTTGTTTTAATTAATTATATTTAGAAAATTAGTAGGTTTGTCACTGAATTAAGTGGGCTTACTATGTATGACACCATGCAGTGGAAAGAGTGTGGAGTAAATTAGATTAATATTCATTTCTAAGCTTTGCTAACAGGTTGTTTTCAGGGAAACTAACTGAACTTTCTGAGCCTCATTTTTTTTTTCTGATGTTGGAGATAACTTCTTTCATAGTACATAGGTAAAATAGAAATGTGAGCTTTTAATAATTTGAATATTTGATTATTCAAAACCAACAGGTTGCCTCCCCCAAGTGAATCAGTCACCAAACATTTGAAAGAGATATATTTTTTCAGGTATTATGATAGGCCCGACTGGGTGAAGTACAAATATGTTAGACATAGTCTTCTTTCTCGTATGCTTAGAATTAATTATTGTTGAATCAAAGCAATTAATAAAAGCAAGTTAATATTATTTAATCTTATTTGAAGCTCTAGTTAAATCCAAGCCCTGTAGTTATTAAAATGAGTTTTAACTAATAACAGTTGGAAACATAATGTAAGTAGTTAATATTTAAGTATCATATTTTAGAAACAAAATATTATTTTAGTAGAGTGCATTCCTTTTATACAAAATATTTTTATTAATCCTTCAAAAATTGTCATGATCATGCTAAATAGGCAGAATTTAAGACACAATAACATCTGTATATTTTTGCCTGCCATCCTCCCTTTAAAATGTATTCAATTGGGGTAGACACTTTCTGACCCTGTATAAAAGCTCTGGTGAATTCTCTATTTTTTTTGTGCTTGCTTATAGGTAAGTCTTTTAAGACATCTTAATTTGCAAATGCTGTCATAATTTAGTAATTGGAATGTCAGTCTCTTTATAAAAATGAAAACATCAAACCTGACTCGAGGTTTGCCCTGCTTGTTCAGAGTTGTTCCGGGTTCTCCATAGCTCACTTTTTATTATGTTCAGGATAGAGAGAAGGAGAAATAAAGTGAGTAGATAATCTCTATTTGTGGATCCTTTCCAGCTTTGCCCCCTTAGCAGCTAAAGCTCTCTCCAAGATGCCATGGGATATTTACGCTGAATCATTCTTCTCTGAATTTCCCTGATACAAATGACTGTATAGCCCAGAATATCAAGATTTACACCTCTAGTTTCTTTTGAACCCCAGTTTTATAAGACTTTCATCTCTGGGACATATTTGTGCAACTCATGTCTGAAAACAGAGTAAAAAACCTATCATAACCATAGTACTCCTTAGATGTTAAACATTCTTAGCCTTTGGATTCCAAATAGTCCCATCAGATATTTTCTTGGTTTGTAGATTTTCCAGGTAGGAATCATATCTCAACTCAATGGTGGCTTTTGCTTTCTGATACATTAGTCTAGCTTCAGTCTCAATTCTCAGGGAACACATTTTTCACTGTGGCAGATAGACCACAGAGGCCTTCCTCTACAGGCTTGAAGTAAATGGTCTGGCAGAAGTAATATCCTTTTTAATATTTGCCAGCTCCTAAAAAAGGGGTGTTACTTTTACAAAGGACCCTCTGCCTCCTCAAAAGCCCTCATCAAAGAAAATTTCTTCGTGAAGATTCCACTTGATTATCATATAATTTCAAAGTAGATGTGGGGGCTTGAAGAATTCTAAAACTAGTTCTTCTAGTTACCTTTTTAAAGATTATATTTTGGTCTGGAAATTCCTGTTGGTATTTGATATCTGTTACAACTTGTGTTTAAGTATAAAATTATATTTTAACACTCAGTTGTACATCTTTTGATCTGAAGTATTCAACTATACTATGAGAAACTTGTAGTAAATAACGGCTTCAGTATTTCATCTTGTCTATGATCTGGGAGACATTAAATCCAAGGGACATAATTAATTTTTAACATTATTCTTTAGTAATATTTTTCAGTGCATGTACCATTGAAGTTTTATTTTAAGATAAATTATTTTATATATCATGTTATAGCTTTCTTATGTGTAACTAATCACTTCTGTCCATTTGAAAGAAAAGGTCTATAATAGAAGATTATTAAAGGCCAAGTAGAGAAAACATACTTGATGTTTAGAAACTATATCTATCAATTGCATAAGTGGACATTTAATGATGTGTGAATCAGGTAGCAGAAATGAGAAAACTTTATGTGAAATGTAATGATATAAATTAAATTATGGAATAAAAATAAAAGAGCTTAATTAAGAACATTTATAAACACAATGACTCATTAAACTGTCGAGTGTGAGAGAACCAAGCCTGCAGACACACCTTTTGCCCTTTTATAGAATTCTTTAGGGATAGGTCTTATTAAAGAGACTTTAGAATTAAAAAAAAAAATGTC
>PVKE010041615.1:0-14090 GCA_004027555.1 Craseonycteris thonglongyai | reverse complement strand
AATGGTCTTGGGCCACAATGGAAGAATGGTCTTGGGCCACAATGGAAGAATGGTCTTGGGCCACAATGGAAGAATGGTCTTGGGCCACACATCAAAGATACCCACACTCAAGAGAGCTGATGAGCTAACACAGAACCGCAAACAAAAAATCTCATCATCTGTTAAGAAAGTTTACGAATTTGTGATGGGCCATACACTCTCCCTGGGCTATAGATTAACTGGTGACACATGTGTCAAATCACATGAGTGACACTTTATCTCAGTATACCCCTCGTCTGGGAGTACTAAAAACCTGTGTTTTAGCTCTTCTTTCCAAATATATTTCCCTGCCTTCTGTTACCCTATGCCTTGATCTTCTTAGATAGACAAGATAATATCAAAATATTTTATTCAAGAGTCAGGAACCTATGTTGTTCATGGTACACCTTTATCACAGGCACAAAAATAGCCAGCCATGTGGCCACAGTCCATCACTTTGTCCTTCCCTGTGCTTCCTAGCTCTTCACTGAAAGACCCCAAAGTTAAATAAATCCAGAACAGCACCGTGACCCTGGGGGAGGCTCATTGTCTTAACCTTGAAAGGGGCCTCCTACTTCTTAGCTGAACTTCCTGAGCCTCTTTCTTACCAGCGAAATGCAAATAATAGTGGCATCTATCTCAATAATGAAACAAGGATTAAATAAGATCATAAAAGTGCTGTGCCCAATGCCTCATGCACAGAACTCCTTAACATTCTAAAAATATTAAAAAAAAATATAAGTTACATCTCTGTTATAAAAAGTAATACTCTTCCACTCCATGCGTATGGTAGAGGTTTGAACTTGACACCCCACTTCTTAAAAGTTACCCCTTTCCCTAATTGAACAACTTGTATGATGGCATTTTAAGTTTCCTTAAAAAATGAATGTAATTTCTCAGAAAGCGAATGGTGGTTGACACTAAGGGGATATTTCTGATTCCCCCTGGAAGGGCCTCTGGTTTACGGCTTGGGGTCATATGGCTATTTCTTTCTGGTCTGTATTTGACAGCACTGATAGAGCTGCATTGGACAGAAACTTCAAGGACCAAACAGAAGCAACAGGGCACATCTTCTCACAGTGGGTGGTAAGCGGTCTTTAAAACTAGAGAATTGGATAAGAACAGCTTACACTGAAAGGGGAGAAAGGTTTGAGGTTTCTCTTTTGCTTATGGAAGAATTATCATGACTTAAAAATAAGAGGCAGGGCAATACTCTCTCAAATTGCTGTCGGCGTATGACAAGAGTGGTTTTTAGACATTATACAGACAACATATTTTACCCAAAATCATATGCATATCAGAAGTCATATTTTTTCCAGTGTCATAAAGAAAATAGTGGCCACGTGCCATCTGAAATTTATATTCCACGGCATCCTATAAATGCATTCTATTGTTGAGAAATTGAAGAACATTTATACTGCTTGGGATCAACTCAAACTTTAGTTTTGTGTCAATGCAGGTCATGTTTGGTACCAAACTATTAGGTATGAAACAGAAAAAAAAATGTTTTCAGAGTGTTTATATTTTAGAAATGTAATGAGATCTTGTGGATGTGTGCCTTTATGTGTAATCTGTTATTCTGTCACTTATAAGTGGCAGAAACCATTTAACATATTAACTGAGATAAATAATGATCATGTCCTTACAAGAGACCCTGATTGTTTTATTTGAACTTCACTGTATTTAGGCCATTCATAGAGGATTCCTATACCTCTTTACTCATCAATTTGTTTATATTTCACCCTGATCAGTAATGCTATTTGAATCGTTTACCAAAAATGCAAAAGGGTTTAAAAAATGGTTGAGAAAATTGGAGCAAAGAAAAATCAAGGTGAGATACCAGTTAGGTTGCAGACTATACTAAAATGTAGAAGGGGATTTCTTCTGGCCTCTACATTTGTTAGAAGTGGGTGGCAAATGTAGCTCTGAGCTTCCCAGAAACCAGTGCAATGAGTGGAACGTGATGAGTTTGGAGTTTCCTGCTGTTCATAGGATAAATGCAATACAATCTTTTATGGGCAACAGTATACTTTGTAACCCTGAAGCTGAGAGTCTGCTTTTCAGAGAACGCATAAAATGTCTCCACCACTGGGAGCAGCAAGTGCTCCTTGGATGTTTGTCACATCCTTAAATCTTGACTTACGGTGTCATAAAAGCCACATTTACCCAAGAGCCAGATAATGAGGTTCTAGAGGACACAGACCCCTAACTGGTCAAGGGCAGGTGGGCATAACTCGGTTCTCCCACTTTTTACCTTACACCTGGGCTTTTGGTAAAGATCCAAATTTACATTTTGCAGCATTCTGCAGGAAAAACCACTGCTCACTATGGAAAGTCGTGATTATCAAGGAGAGGCTGTCTCGTTATGAGACTAACATGGACAACCTAAAGTCGGCCTTGGGTTGATCACTAGAATCCATGTTGGAAAAATGGCATTTAATGCTGGTTTTATGCTCCCTTCCTGCCTCTCTCTGGAGATCTCCAAGCAAGGAGCTGCCTCTGACATGGAGTAATCGATAGGCTTGCGGATGACAGAAAACTGTGGACAATAAGGCTGCTGATACATCATGGTCTATATGAATAGTGCCCCCTGGAGTTCTTGGCTGGTATTTATGGCCACACATGGCTGCCTTTTCTGTAACACTTTTCTTTTCCCCTTTACACATATGGGACATTCATAGTCCAACCCTGGGTTTTCTCTAAGGTTGAGTGAATTGTCGAGTTCCTTTCACAACTCGAAGGATTCGCTACTTTCTTTCACACTTGTTTCATGTCCAGAGTTCAATCTCCTTTCTATTTTCTCACCAGGTCACTATATGAGTCACTTAGTTGTGTCAACAGAACAGCATCAATATTACAATTTACTTCCAGGCCCAAAGCCTTCCACCCTCTGAAGTCAAGGCTGGTAAGTCATCCCACATATGTTCTGATTAATGACATTATTACTTTGATGTGTTACCATGATAGTCTAGCAAGAATGGCAAATAATTTTGAAGGACAGAGAAATAGAAAATTAGAATGCATGTAATACAAAAGAAGCACAACCCATTTTTGTAACAAGTTGGAAATCCCATTCATTTATTTTAAATAGCCCAAGATCAAGTTCAACAAAATGTTACAGTTTTGGTGAACTGTAAATGCAAATCTCAATGTTATCTCAGCCTTTGTCTCTCATAACTTAGCACCTCTTCTCTCCATTCTTTCTTTTTAAAGAACATCCTTACCGTATTTTCCGGCATATAAGACGACCCCCTAATTTTACAGTTAAAACATAGGTTTAGGCCTATATTCGCTTATAAGACTACAGCGTCAGAAGTGGGGGGTAGTCTTATACAGCGAATATAGGCCTAAACCTATGTTTTAACTGTAAAATTAGGGGGTCGTCTTATACGCCCGGTCGTCTTATATGCCGGAAAATACGGTATATTTTTCCACTTATATGTACATTTGATTTGATGCCTGATAAACTGTCAAAGCATCAATTTCTCCTTCTTGCATTGACAACCAAGGTAAAATATTGGCTGGAGACTTACTTAGAAACTTAGAGTGAGTCTTACAAAGAGAAAAACTATAATTTTCACTATGCTGTGAGGTTAGACAAATTGATCGAGAAGGAGAATAAAGTTTTAGGAGATTATTCCATTTCTAAATGTCCCTCGTATAAGAACAGACATAAAGAAATCCTGACTGATGTAGCTGATTGGGGAAACCCAGCTATTAGGTTTTTCACCATTGTAAATGTCCTCACTTGATTATTTTCACTTTTTGTATAGTTTCTTCAGCTTAACCGTTCAATCTATAGTGAGCTCATGATTTTAATACAGTACATTTAATCAGTTTGATGCAGTTCCTGATCAGTATTTTTTTCTATCCTAATTTTTTTTCATGTTTTATATATTTTCATTTGCTCTCTTTGCACCCTACACGTCTCTTTTGTAATTAATTACAACTGCAGTTAATTACTTAGGTAGGCTCTGTCCTCCTGCCGGATTATATTAATAAATGCCATCTTCTTAGGTGCAGTCCCCAATTCTAGAAAAGCACCTGCCTAATCACAGGTCCCCCATAAATGTTCGACGTGACTACAATCCTATGGGGCTAGATTAAGCAAAGCAACAGACCTTCCCATAGGGATCATTTAAAAACTATTTTGGTTTTACACAACTCACACATCCATTTGCTCAGCTTTATACTCCTTTTTTAAGCCTCTGCACTTTGCGGACAATTTAACTTCTATGATTTTCATCATCTGTGCTCATTATTTGGGACGCTCAGAAAAGCTTGTCTGATGTCCAAGACACTTCACAAAAATAAACAAGAAGACATCCTGCTATGGATGGCATTTTTTTGTTTGTTTGTTTCCTTTTCAGTATAGTTTAAAACTAGATGTATTTGATTCTCAGGTAAGATATACCTTACATCTGAATTTTATCTGTTTTTAAATGATTTCTCAAGATTTCTGTCATCCAGGTCTGGTACTGGTGCAAAGACTATTCTATGAAATTACAATTTGCAGAAAATTAATGGGGCTTATGTTTATTAGGTTTATTACGTTTTGACATCAGAACTTGTATAGCTACTGACTGAATTTCAAAATGTGACATAAAATTAATACTATTGCCCACTCATCTCTTGTAAAATTTGCATAGCCTACCTTCCCAGACTGAAACACAATAAACACGCATTCGCTGGAACTTTTTCTTACCATTATGAACTCTACATAAATATATTCTGTTTACCACATAACAACCATAGCACATGAGAGAGGGGAAGTTGGTTCCTCAGTGTTTGTTCTTTCTTTCCTCCTTGATAATTGCAACGCCTGATTTTTGGCTGGACCACAGCTAAAAGACTCAAGCTCACAGCCTCCTCCTGTAGTTACAGATGAATATATTTTGACCAATACGGCTCACTGAAAATATGGTTTCTGAGGTCCAGGAGTGTTCTCACAGACACAGTCATGCCCTCTGGCAGCTTTCTCGACCTTTTCTTCTGGTGGTCACGCAGCCTGGTTTGGAAGACTGGAACTGAAGCACCCGCGCTGGGAAGCAGGAAGCAGAAGCCACAGCTGAGGATCCTGGGAAGAGCAAGCTGGGCTCTGCCCGCTGAGGGTTTCATGGGGCTGCCCCATGCACCCACCTACCTCTAGACTTATTTCCTGCCAAAGGAAAGTAAAATTATATCTTGTTTCTGGCCATGTGTTTTTTTGTTTTTTGCATTTGATTCCTTGACCTTATGAACAATACCAGCCCTAAATTCAGAAGACTAAAGAAAAAAAAAACCCAAAACCTAGGAAATAATATAAGAAGGGAAATACAATGAAAATGGTAGCAAAGTGTTATTTGCCTACGAAACTGCCCAGAGGTAAAGCCGAGGCAAGGGAGTCTAGGCACTTTTGCAGAAATCATTAACTGCTTTCATTGTCTTTTCTTTAAATTATTTCCTGGATGCATCAGTAAGGCATAGTTTTACTCCCAGGCTGATTTTTTGCCCCTTGTCCTTCACAAGAGAAAACAACAACCCTTGATGATTGGACTATCAAGACATCTTAACCTAACAGTCACACTGAACTTTATTTATTCTGATTTGTTTTGCATTTTATTGTATGTATTTCCACCCTTAATGATTTTCCACTTGTGCTCTTATTAACCTTTGGTCCCCTTCTGTGTGGGGAGATCAGGAAATAAATATTTGGATGATGGCCTGATGTATCAAGTTAAGTGAGGAGACTCCCTTTCCCCTTCACAGTCCCTTCTCGAAGGCCAGGAGATAGGACGCGATGCTTGAAGGACAAAGGATGATCTTGTCACAATCTAGTAGAATGTACTTGAAGGCAAACATGTAGAATGGACATGGGTTACTTACGAAACCGTAACTGTCAGTGAAGCTCATTCTGAATGGAGACAAAAATTCTCCTCTAATAAAGCTAAGAGACGTCATTCTTTTTTGTTCTTTTAAAGGATACATTTATTTCGTATCACAACTCCATTTAGCAACCAACAGCATGGATGCAAAAAACAAAACAAAAACAAATCTTGTAAACCCTTTGGGGGAATGCTGTCCACTGCCCACAGAAGGGAAACTCAAATGACCTGCGATATCCCTTAGTCACAAATACAGTCCCGGCGTGCTCTGCGCCCACACAGGAGGAGTGTCGATAACGTGCCTTCTTTGAAGCAGTTAGGCTTGGCTGAGTTCACAAATCTGCTGTGAACTGTAGCTTGCCTATCGCTTCTCTGTCGCTCTCTCCTGCTAAGCTTGGTGTCCTGGCAGCAATGAAAACCTTCAGCCATCGCCATAGCTCCAGCCACTGCTGGGACCGCCCCAGCCCGCTGGGTTTCATGGTTTGGCAAAGTAGTGGCCCCCACCACCTTGGGCCCAGAACTTCTGCCCCCAGAGTGTCCTCCTTTGATGGGTCCAAAATCTGAAGATTGACCTGTTGTGATGGCCACAATCCTTGTAGAGGCCACCACCTCCCCAACTGCTTCCACCACTACAAATCCAGTATCGCCGTCCCCACTGCCACCGTCTCCTCCACTGCCACAGCTGCCACCAAAGCCACCTCGACCAGTTGTCATTCCTACCCAAACCACCTCGTCGACCACCACCAAAGTTTCCAGAACCACTTTGGCCTCTTTGCACGGAGCACCAGTCATCTCTGGCTTAGACGGGGCTTTCCTCCCATCCCACAGGGGTGGCCATTCACAGGGTGGTGTTTCTGAGTGACAATCTTATCTACAGAGTCATGGTCACCAAAGGGCGCAAAAGCAAAGCCTCTCTCCTTGCCACTGCTTGGCTTTTATAGGGTATGAAGAGAGTCACATATCTGTGACTGACCTGGAGGAAAAGGTTACAGAACTCTCTGAGTTGAGAGTGAGCTAATGGACCATCATCGATGTCCTCATCATGCTGATAGATGGCGATAAATTATGTGCTGCAGGGAAGGCCGCCTAGTCTAGGGGTCAAGTGCGGCATGTAGCTAGGACTCAAGGAGTTCTTTACCACCTTTGAGAAAGTGCTTGCTTCCTACTCAGCCAGACTTAGATGATCGGTCACCTACATTAAAACCTTTTCTGCCAAAGCACTTAGTGTGGCTTCTGTTTTTCTTAGTAACCTGGCCCAAACTGACAACAATCATATTGTTCTTAATCCTAAAAAAAGATCATGTTTAAAGAGAGGCTAAAACTCGAGACTGAATTGACTTGAAAACTATTTCTCACGTATACAATGCAGGAAGTCATCTCATTGATGGGACTGATATGTTCTTCACCTTGTTACCTGTACACTTTTCATGCTCACAAGGACTTACCATGCTTACCCTGTTCTCTTCCCTTGTCCAGCACAGGTAAGAAATTCTGACTATATTGAGAAATGCAACTGTGTAGAGACGTTTATCAGGTTGACTCCATAGATCCTAACTTTCATGAAAAGTTGTGGTTACTTGGATGTATACCTGTAGGTTTCAGTTTCTTTACATGGTAGGATAGAAACATTGTACAAAAGTACAACAGAGTATTTATATCTTATACTTATAGAGAGGCAAATTTAAGAGTAATATGAAAATAGGCCCTCAAAGCAAACGAAAATTAAAAAGTAGAAATTTTCTCAACATGAAATAAATACATTTTCAAGGGAATGAACTCCTTCTTTGCCTCATCACACCTGCTCCCAAAAGCCTACCTGTGTGTAACTAGAATATTCAAGTATGTGCATGTGATAGGTATTTTTTTTAAATAAATAAACCACGCATATCTTTCTGTAGACCACAAAAATGCAACGTACATGGCGCTGACCTGGTAATGACAGAAAATACTGTTGTTTTCTTTTTAAGGTGTGTGAGATCGAGAAGGGTATCCAGGCTGACCAAAACATCAAATACTTTTACAATAAATTGCAGCAAAAAGGATATCTTGTATGAATGGAGAATGTTGGGGCTGATGTCTTAAGGGACTCAGAAGCCTCCGATAACTAAATGCAACCTCCTGGGAGGTGACAGTGGGAAAGCCTGCTATTATAGCTCACAGGAAACATTCTGATCCTGGTGCCTCATTCTCATGACAAAGGTTGGCAACCAGCACTGAGAACAGCATAGCAGGAATCCATCCTCCTGACAAAGGCAGGAAGGAGGATGGAAAATAATGCAAACTTAGCACCTTCTTCTTGAAATGTATTGTAATCTTAGGTTCTCCCTCTCTTAGCAAAGAGTACTGACAAAGTGTAGCAGTGATCTAATATTTGCTGGAGCACTTCAGACTTTAGAGTTTCCCAGAAAAGAGTTGTTTTAAAGGAGATGCAACTGTTATACCACAGAATCATGCAGGAAGTAGAACCAGGACTCTTTAAAATTTGAGTTGTGATAATCTTAGATTAGGAGGAAGAGAAAATTATTTATATTGGATAAAGGAAAGGAAAAAAATCTGCTGCAAACCCTGCAGTGACCAAATTTGTCATTGTAGTGGGTAGTAGGACAGAACAAATAGAACAGCTTTTTCAATGTATGTGTGTACATGCCGTTGTATGGATGGATGGCAGATAAGCGAGGCATTGTATAATAATAATAAATTAAATTTATGAAGGTCAGGAGAACAACTCATCATCACATGTCATTAAACATATTTTTCAAGGGTCCAAGTTCCACAGTTTAAACAAACAAAAAAACGTTAAGTATTTTTAAAATAAGGCTTATATGCAAATATTAAAATCTAGGTATCTATTGTGTTACTTGTAATAATCTGACCATTTTAAGCAGCAATTGGGAACATTCACTATAAATTCAATAGCTGGTAACTGTTTGAAATCGTATGGATATGAATTTCCAAACAGTTTGAGGAGTCCTAAGAGCAGTGTAATGGAGGCTTTATACACATTCATGGATTTAACTCTCACAACAATTCCGTGAGAAAGAATCAGTTATTATCTGTACGTGACAAAGAAAAACTAAGCAAATCATCAAACATCTGTTGGGTGGGGACTGGGATGAAATTTCAAAGTTCTAAAATAAGGTGTGAAGTTGCCACTAGAACTGTGTGCCTTCGACATGTGGAAAAAAATGGAAATCTATTTTTCATATGGAAAACTGATCTGGTAATTGTATCTAATTTGTCCATTAATAGAAATTTGAGATTTAACGTGGCTTCCTGATGGAGTTCTCAAGGAATTGGGATGTGACTTATATAGACCTTGGATTGTTGTTTTTTATTTGTTTGTTTGTTTGTTTTGCCTCAGCATGCTCAAAAGGAGAAATTGGGTAATTGGGCTCGTGTCCCACTGAGCTACTGTGTGAACATCATGAAGATCTCACGATAGAGATAATAGCTGAACACACCAGAATTAGTAGCTCAGTTTTAAGACCTGGTTTCTTAAAGTGCTGTGCTCCTGGAAAACTGTGCAATGCCCCAGATAGAAAAGGAACCCCCCCTGAAGAAGAAGCAAGTTGAAGTTCATTAGCTGAATCCCAGTAGGAAAAATATCTCAATGAGACGTAGTAGTGGAAATCATGCTGCAGGGGGAGTGTAAGAAACTGAAATACGAAGTTAAAGGAAAGATGTAAAAGAGATAGAAATCAAGACACGCAAGCTCACGGAAGTAAGCTTTAAACACTTTCAGAATGTGAGTGTAGAAAAGTGTCAGTGTTAAACATGGTAGCTCGCATTTTTAGGTGCTTACTCTATACTAGGCATTGTCTTAGGTGCTTAATGAGTGTTAACTTATCTGCACTATAATTCTATGACATAGGTTGTTTTTATTATTATTCAGATCACTTTATATATAAGGAACTGAGAGACAGAGAGGCTTACAACTTGCCCGAGGTAACACATCTACAAGTACTAAGGATTAGAACTAGACTTTATTCAGGGCAGCTAGCTAGAGTCTAATCACTAAGGTACAAACTCTTACACTGTTGAAAGTATTACAGATAGAGAAAGGGACCTGGGGAGACAGCTGGCTTTCCAGGGATTCCATTGAAAAAGGTGTATCGCAATGACAATTGTCTTATTATTTGGTTAAAAGAAGAAACAGAAAAGGAAACAAAGAGAAGGAATTCAGCCCAGAACAATATACTGTCCATCCCATGTCCCATATAATTTATCGTTGGCTAGTTTTTGATGCAAGGACCCAACTGCATATGAACCAATATTGCTATTATCACCCTCACTGGATACTATTCTACGGTTCCGTTTAGTGCAATTGCTTATTTATGTTTACTAATCACTAAGGTACCGGTTCTGTTCCCAAGTCAGTTCAAAGTGGTTAACAATAAAAGGAAAAATGCACGGTTAGGGCAATCCAAGAGGTAACTAAAATACTTTCAGAATCTCTGTTATAGAAATAATAGCTATTCATCATACTGGTTTGTTTCAGAAGAGTTACCAAGTGCCATTAGGAAGTGCAAACATTAGATTCTTAGAATTTCATTAAAAGAAAGACTATCATACTGCTTACTTCAGCACACATGGACCAGGAAGGCCTGATGACAAAGCCATCAGCTCAGAGGGTCCAGGTTTCCATCGATCGGTGCCCGCAAAATGAAGATTGTAGTTATTCAAATGTGAAAAGTCAGTACTTGGCTTCTCTCAGTGTGTGCTAGTTCTTCTATTTGTGCAGTATATTAACATATTCTGAACACTGAAACACTCAAGAAGTCAATATCCTACGATGTCTTGCTATATACACTATAAGTCCCCAAATGTTGCAGCTCATTTTTGCCTTTTGATGTCATCCAAGAACAACCTAAGATACTTGAACACTATTCCTATAGTCCAAGAGATGATCATGGTCCCTGGTGTCCTCCACATTCAGAAGGTTTTATTTTCTCTGCACAAATCACTTAAGTCCTCTAGTTCTTAATCCCATCATCTCTAATGTGGAACAGAAAAATATTAATTTCTTCTCTTCTCTATTACCTTTTGTTTAAAGATCACATTCGGTTTCTCTAGCTGTAGGAATAACTTTAACTAACATTTCATTTTTTAATGTTTTTCATTCAGATTTGTGCTAATGATTCCTATTATTAATACTCAAATTTAGGATTCAGCTAAGTGTGAGAGAGGGTATGATGGAACCGATCTGTTGCAAAACCAAATAAACATATTCATGCGTACACAGTTCATCAGATAGAGTTACGTGAGTAACCAGCAGTGGGAAACTATTGGCAGAATGGTTTAAGTAAACATATCAATATTTATACAATCACAAAAGCAATTCTATCTTCCTTGAAGCAATGTTTTGGAAGGCTGTACACTTTATTTCAACAGTCACACCATTGTTCAAAACAGGATTTCATCTCGTCTTCCGGAAATGCCTTTTTAGAACCTATGACACTTCCTTGTTAATAGCCTTAGTACTGGCAAAACTTTATTCATGATGGGTTGGTGTGGGTCCTCACAGGAAAGACTAATTTTCTTACAGAGTGTATTGAATAACTCTTCCCTAACATCCAAACGACTATTCCAAAATTGTTTTGAACAGTAACAATATCCTAAAGATACATGCACACACCACCGAAGCTGGAATATGCTAAAATGTCTACGAATAAGCTTTCCCAAGGGAATTAACATGAAGAATATTATTCATTTGGTAGTATAATTTCTATATAAATTTTTTGCTTTAGCACTAATACATCATTTATACAGATTTTTCTATTTATAGAAATAGGATGAATATCTGTCATAAAATAATATTCATAATGTATTGATAAATTTAGCTTTTCCATATTTCATGCATTCCAAGTACATATCAACACATAGTATGACTGTGTAATTATAGAGTTACCTGTAAGGAGAGACAGCTGATTGAAGATGACAGCTTTCTTTCTATTCTGTCCAATTTGTATGTGACGCTTTCTTTAATAGTATTTTTTTAAAGAAATATATTTTTTGATAAAGTATGGCTCAACTGAATTTCATCAAAACGTCATAATTTTTATGGGCTTCTTATCCTCCATCAGTAGGTAATAAAGATTATAGTTTAACAAAAGTGGGTACTAAAGTGAATAATTTAAACATGTTGCAATAAAACAACATAAAATGCAAGGCAAATATTTAAAAATATCCCTTTATTATTTAGAAACTACATTTTAATTATTCTAACTCATTCTATATTTGTATATAAACACATATACATATTCACATACATTCTATTATTTATTACCTTTGTTTATTTCTGGAAATAAACCATACTCTTTTTAGGGTTTCGCTTTTAGTTTATATTGATACTGGATAGCTAGATCCTTAAATATTTCTATATGCTTTGATAAAATGTGTATCTCTATTTTAAAGCAATCTTTTATTGCAACTATGAACAAAATGAATTTAGCTAGTAAATCTATATCACGTATTTTAAGTTAACTGCTGACTTCAAGAAAAACATTCTCTGAATAAGTGATTTCTCTGGAAAAATATTCTAAAGATAAATTTAATAAAACTGTACAAATATATCATGATCCTAGAAGCTTCGTTGAACATGGCATATTTGAAAATAGATTTAATTTTAATTGCAAAAGGACAATACTGAGGACCTCCAAAAAGTTTTTGTTTAGATGTATTGTATATATTTTAACACTTAACCATATTCAAAATAAAAACCGGGTAATTTAAAAAAGACAACTGCAGACAAATACACACTCCATTCACTGACAGAATGCTGACATCGTCACCTGCCACATAACTTCTGGAAACCTCAGCTGTCCATTCATGAGAAAATGGAAATAAAAAATGCAAATGATGTCTTAGTATTCTTATGAAAATAGTTTTCACTTTGCAAACCCTTTCCAAGGGTCTTAGGGGACTTCCAGGTGTTCCCAGAATATTCCTTGGGAACCTCTGGTTTTCATAAACAAATGAATCTGAAATACCAATAAACCCCAAAATCATTTTTAAAAAAAAAGAACAAATTTATCTTATAGAAGGTATTATAAATAAGAGTAAGAATGAAAATTGAATCACGCCTTTGCAGGTTGGTCTCCTTCCAGCTCCCTCCAATGAAACGTGCCACGTACGCTGGTGGCATCGCTTTTCTAAGATGCAGGGGCCACCTTTCAGGCACCAAGTGCCCCGAATTCAACAGTGTTCCCAACAATGTAGCGTGTCTCCTTCCTCAGCACCATGACGCTGTTTTCTGTCAGTTCTCCTGTCTCTTTCATCATTGCTTTAGTTCGTCTGGTTTGTTGGCTGCTTTCGTTTGTTTGTTTGTATGTTTGTTTTTGGGCTTCTCTGCTTTTCTGATTTTGGTTTCTTACCCTCTTAGTTTAACATGGTTTTTAAGGTCATATCAACCACTTTCCTGATTTAATAAAACTTTTATGAAAAATCCTTCCAAACTTTTATTTTTTTAATACTTTTTAACAATTTATTTTGTTGTTTTTGACAGAGACAGACAGACAGAGACAGAGAGAGACAGAGAGAAGGGGGAGGGCCCAGAGCAGTCTCCATAGTTGTCTGTCATCAGCTTTTGACATAGTTTCATTCCACAAAGGGGGGCAGGGGCTGTGCAGAACAGGAACTGGGCTGGGGGCCTCCTGAATGAGAGGCTCACCCTCTAGAGTCAGGGACCAAACCGGGGGTGAGAACCGAACTGGGGGCCTCTTACATGGGAAGCACACCCCAGTTCAGCATATGAGTCTGCACAGGCTGGGGCCAAATTCGATCCTTGGTGTTTGGGTCTGCCAAGCGAGTGCTGAACCCGCTGAGCCATCCCAGCTTCCCATTCCAAACTTCTAATTGCATATGTTCATATGTATATATGGTCATATATCAAACTGCTTACAAAACATACTTGCTTGAATATAAAACAGGCCTTTCAAGTTCAGCAAGTTCAAAACTACATGGAGACACATTCTCCTCTCAAAACGCTTTCCTTATCCTCTCTTCGATTAGTCATCATTCTTGTTGGTTATGGTTTCCAGATATTTTACAAACCTTTTTTTGTTTGTTTCTTTTGCTCTTTATTACTTAGTGACTTCATTCAGAACTTTGATAAAATCATCCTGAACTACTGTAAAATTCTATTTACATAGAGTCCCAGCCACCACGACAGACTTCCTTTGACCACTTTTCATCTTCATTGAGACCCAT
>PVKE010041614.1:0-14086 GCA_004027555.1 Craseonycteris thonglongyai | reverse complement strand
AAAGAGAAAGAGACAAAGAGAGAGAGACAGAGAGAGAATAAAACAATTGTAAGCTCCTATAAATGTACTCATTTTCATACTTTATATTTTGTTGGTATTGAATTCATGTATTCTGATTGACAAAACGTATTCAGATATGAGGCATTCACACACATATTTCTACTTTTAGTTTCTAGCGTACATTATTTAATTAAAGAAATCTCCATATGAGTAGTCATATAGTTCTTGGTTTTTCTGTCTTATTTCACTTTGCATGATGATCTCAAGGTCCATCCATGTTGTTGTAAATGGCCATATTTCATCTTTCCTTATGATTGATAATATTCCATTGTGTAAATATACCACAACTTCTTTATCCAGTCATCTACCAAAGGACACTTTGTCTGTTTTCATGACTTGGCCACCATGAATAGTGCTATGATGAACATTGGTGTACACGTATCTTTGAAATCTAAAGTTTTCAAATTTTGGGGGTAGATGCCCAGAAAGGGGATTGCTGGATTGAATGGTAGTTCTATGATTATTTTATATATATATATATATTTTATTGTTTGAGAGAAGGTGAGAGAGAGACAGAGACAGTGATAATTGAGGAGGGCCCAGAGCAGTTTCCATAGTTGCACATCATAAGTTTCTTCACGTAGTTTCATTCCACACAGGTGGATGTGGGGCCACACAGTGTGGAACCAAACTGGGGCGTCTCTCATGGGAGGCAAAAACTTTCACCACCAACCTGGCGGTTGCCAGTTGTGTGCAGCAGTTTTGTATGTTGGCTTGAACTGGCCAGGGCCAGGATTCGATCCCCTGTTGCAAGGCAAGTAGTCAACCTGTTGAGCTATCCTGGCATCTCCTATTCTTAATTTTTTGAGGAACCACTGTATTGTCCTCTATAGCAGTTGTACCAAGTTACATTCCCACTAGCAATGTGTGAGGGTTCCTTTTTCTCCACAGCCTCTCCGATGCTTGTTATTCCTTTCCTTGTTGATAATAGGCATTCTAACAGGTGTGAGGTAGTATGCCTGTGTTTTTGATTTGCAAACGCAAATCTAATAGCTAGTGAAGTTGAGCATGTTTTCATATACCTGTTAACATTTTGTATGTTTTCTTGGGAGAAATGTCTATCCAGGTCCTTGTCAATTTTTTAATTATATTGTTTGTTTCTTTGTTGTTGAATTGTATAAATTCTTTATGTATTTTAGATATTAGCCCTTCGTGGAACATAAAACTGAAATCAACAAAGAACAAAAACTCACGGATACAGTCAATAGTTTAGTGGTTACCTGAGGGGAAGGGGAAGGGAGGTGGGAGAAGAAGGAGGGGACTCAAATATATGGTGATAGAAAGAGAGATGATTCTGGGTGGTGAACACATAATGCAACACACAGATGATGTATTGTAGAATTGCACATCTGGAACCTATGTGATTTTTACTAACCAATGTCATCCCAATAAATTTATCAATAAAAAACGATAGTAAATATGTAAGATAATTATGTATAGTAAATAGCAATATAATTAAGAGAAATAAGTAATAAAAGCGTAACTGGTATAGAAGCGTAAAAGCATATCTCCACTTCCAAGGCTACTTTAAAATTCTAGATTCTTTAGAGAAAAACAATGTTGGAAAATCTTTTTCTTGAAGGCTTAAAAGTGTCAAGCATATTCTCTTTTTCAAGGAAGATCTATTTTCACATCCAGTATATGAGCTATTTAAAGAATTTATTGGGTCAGATAATTTCTAACTAGTTTTTTTCTTATAATTTTGGGTTTCAGTGCCTTTGGCAGAAAAATACTCTGCAGTAGAGTATTTTTTGTTGTTGTCATGTGCTAGATCACATGCTTAGCTTTGATTTTCTTCTATGTCTTGTAATCTATAAATATGGTAGTAGCATAGATGTATTCTAAATGGAAAGGCTGAAAAATATTAAGTAAAATACATAATACAATGTTTGTAATGATAGTAGACACATAGCATGTTAAATTCAAGCTACTTGTAAAAAGAAGACTCCTGAACTATTCTCAAATGCTTCCCATTTATTTTCCAAGGAACATAAATCTTAATTTCTAATTTTTATATAGCATCTAGCTCATCAGAAAGCAGTTTATTTTGACTTCACACAAGTTTTTCTCAATTTAATTAAGTGCATTTTATTTAAAAGTTTGTTTTCTTTAACATTATTTATCATTGAAATTACACTGGATGTTTCATGTAAAGACATTGCTTGCAAATACCGATTACAAAGCTATAAACAAAAGAAGAAAAAAAACAATGTGAATAATTTCCATTTAAATCTTAAGTTCAGCATTTTTCAATCTCAGGAAAATATTTTGGGTAATATAGTAGGTCAAACCTAAATTGATGGAATTATTTAGATAACTGAATTCTTAATTTGAGCAAAGCTCCCATGACTCTATTTTATTTTTTTATTTTTAGAATTTGTGTTAGGTCTTTGTAGTAAAACAATTTATGATGATTCCAGAATTTAATTTAAGAGACCATGTTGGTTATTGTTATCAGTTTTTGTCTCTGATTTTTTAAAGGAACCGTATCTCCAAAGGAATGCATGAAGGTACTGGCAGGATTAATATTAGCACTATTCAGTGAATTAATATCTGTTTCAAGAGAGATGACATTGTTTAATCATTGTTTCTACCCATTAAGAATCACTAAAGTGTAATTTATATTTCACTACATGAAGGTAGTAGTGAATAGGTATACAATATCTGATATAAATGTCAGAAATGAGGATCAATTTTTCCATTAATGGGCCTGTCTGTGATATTTTTTAATATTGTAATTTTGTGTTTCTTATTGCTATTGATATCTTTAAAATAGATAGTTAAGATCACAAACTATTTAATTTTTAAAGACTGAGAGGAAAAAAGACAGATATATATGTCACTATGACTATGAGGTATAAGTGTAGAATTCTAATTACTGAACCTGATGGGGAAAGAAGTCTGAGGAAGTAAAAAAGTAATTATTATAAAACTGTTGATAGTGTAGGTAAATAACTTGTCCCTAAAATTAAAAAGTCAAACCTAGTTAATTATGTCTTGGCTAATAAAAACTGCAGTGATAACGTGAAAAATTAATGAATGCCTTAATGAATTCTCTGGTAAATTATATGTCAGAAATAACATTGGATCTGAGAAATGTTTAGACATGATTAGATTTACTGAGATATAAAGTAACACTAGAAATACTAAAACTCCCTTTCTATGCAGAAGAAATTTAGAATGAAATCGGTGGTATTATATTGTATCTCATTGTCTAAAATAGTCTAGCACAGTATAGCATTTAATAAATAATTATTGCATAAATTAATATTAGCATTTATCACTGTATGAAAATAAAGGTGGTGGTGGTGGTGGTGGTGGTGATGATGGTAGTGGTGGTGGTAGTGTGTGTGTGTGTGTGTGTGTGTGTGTGAACTCTGAGGGCTATTTGCAACATTACAAAGTGGTAAATTAAAAAAATATATAGTAAAAACATTTAACATGAGATCTACCCTTTTAACAAATTTTTAAGTGTACAATAGAATATTAATTATAGGCTTGTTGTGCAACAGATTTCTGTAACTGTGTATGTTGTTTAACTGGAACTTAGTACGCATTGAGTAGCAACTCCTAATTTACTCTTCCCTCAGCCTCTGGGAACCACCATTCTACTCTCCACTTCTATGAGTTTGGCTATTTTATTAATAGCTACCTCATATAATTGAAATCATATAGCACATAATTGTCCTTCTGTAACCATCTTATTTCACTTAGCATAATGTCTTCTAGATTCATCTATGGTATTGCATATTGAAAGAGTTTTTTCTTTTCAAAGGCTAAATAATATTGTATAACATATCACATGAAAATAAATCTATTCATCCAATGATGGACATTATGTTGTTTTTATATCTTGGGTATTGTGAATAATAGAGCAATGAACATGGGAGTGCAAATATTTCTTCAAGATCCTGATTTCAATTTCTTTTTTCTTTTTGATAAATACCCAGAAATGGGATTGGTGGATCATATGGTAATTCTTTTTCAATTTTTTTGAGAAATTTTCATATAGTTTTCCTAGCAGCTGCACCCTTTTACATTTTCATCATTGACATATACCGGTAATTGTTTCAGTTTTTTCACATTCTTCTTCTTATTATTATAATTACACATTATTATTATTATTATTTTATGCTGATCATTGTAACAGATGTGATGTTATATTTCATTGTAGTTTGATTTGCAGTTCCCTGATGATTAGTAATGTTGAACACCTTTTCATGTAATGTTGTCTATTTGTATGTCTTCTTTGAAAAAATATCCAAGTCTTTGGTCCATTTTTAAGTGTGATTGTTTGTTTGTTTTACAATTAAATTGAATAATAACTCCTTACTAGATACATTGTTTGCAGATATTTTCTCCCTTTTGTTAGGTTACCTTTTCACCCTGTTTACTGTTTCCTTTGCTGTATAGAACCTTTTTAGTTTTATGTGTAATAGTTTTATTTGTTTACTTTTTGCTTTGTTGCCTGTGCTTTTGGTGTTTCATCCAATAAATCACTGCTACACCAATGTTATTATGCTTTTCCCCTGTATTTTTTTTTAAGGGGTTTTATGGCTTCAGGTCTTACATTTAAATCTTCAACCTATTTTGAATTTATTTGTATGTATGGTATAAGGACCCCAAATCATTCTTCTGCATATGGAAATCCAGTTTTTCCAATATTACTTATTGAAGGGATATCTTTTCCCTGTTATGTACTCTTGAGGTCCTTGTCAAAGACCAGTTGGGACGTATATACGTGGGTTTATTTCGGGGCTTTTTATTCTGTTCCATTGGTTTATATGTCTGTCTTTATGCCCAGAGCATAATGTTTTGATTGCTTTAGCTTTATACTATATTTTGAAATCAGAAAATGTGAGTATTTTTCTCTAGTCTTTTTCTTCTTTCTCATGATTATTTTGGCTTTGGAGATTTCTTTGTGGTTTTTTATGAATTTTAGAATTGCTTTGTCTATTTCTGAAAGAAATTCCTTTGGGATTTTGATAAAGATTGCAATGAATCTGTAGATCATTTTGGGTTATGTGGGCTTTTTAACATTATTAAATTTTCCAATCTAGGGTCATGGTATGTCTTACTATTTTTTCATGTTTTCTTTAATTTTTAGTATAAAGTCTTTAACCATCTTGACTAAGGTCATTCCTAAGTATTTTGTGAACCTTTGTTAAGTGTGAGCTGTTGATAAATAGAAGAGTGGCACATACAACTACAGCAGGATTCTAATAAGATACCTTGCAACTATTGGCTGGGGTGATGAGATATGAAGCAGTAGTGATTAGGAAAGGGAGATAGGTATCTTATTTCCCAGTTAGATACGTGTGCATTATACTTAATGACTTGCCCACTGTGCCTTTTTTGAGTGGGGATGCAAGATAGTTCAAGGTGTTAGGGGAAAGAGATAGAGAAATAAAGCTGTCTTTCACTCTCATTTTCTACTGAAAAAAAGATGTGTCCTTTTCTAATGGGTCAAGGAAGGTGTCTAAGATTCAGTAGTATGGTCCATGTTCTACTGAGAGTCTCTGGGAAGGGGATAGCAGTATAAGAGCTGTGGGTGAATGCTAGAACTGAAACTGAAGTAAGAATGAAGTTAAGAATGTGCTTCCCCATGTCAGCACACTACTTAATGAGAGGGTCTTTCTCAGGGCCTATTCAGACACTTTACCCAAAGCCCTTAGGAGCATTTGTAGTTGTGAGGGGTACAGCAGCTACAGTTAATAGTACACCTTTGGTCTATTTCTGTCATTTCTCTTCTTACCCATTATTGGAAGTGCTAGACACAAATGAACAAGGCAGAGGCAAGGAGTGAAGCAGAGCCCACTGGTCTCCAGTCCAAGTTTCCTCCTAGTGAGAGAAAGGCCAACATGAACACGGAGCTGAATGGAAGATAAAGATTTTAAACTCTACTAGACTCCACTGAAATTCTTCATATGTAAAAGTGACTGGGATGCTACAGGATACGTCCAAGATGTCATTAAAAGATGGGAAAAGCAAATTTAATAGAGCATCTTAGAAAGCAGTGAATGGAGAAAAGTAAAACCACTTCAGCTTTGTATCCTACTGTGTTCAAGGGCTGTTCAGACCTATTTTATGTGCATGTAAAAAACTGAGGTTACACTGTTTATTTCTCAATTTTGCTTTGCTTTTAAAAATTTTACTGTGGTGTCAAAAATATTTTCCTACATTATGAAAAAGTCTTTTTCTCTCAGTTGTATGTTACGTTTTGAAGCGTATAGGAAATAAAGACTAAACTCACAGAGGATTAAGGTAATTTTACTTATCTTACTGCTAAAACTCAAGAAACAAGAAAATTGATCACCAACTTCAACCCTGAATTTAGCTTTTTAGAAAAAATGGGTGTGTGTGTGTGTGTTCTTCGTGTGTGTGTTCATGTGTATGTTCATGTGTCATCTTCTATCTGTCCTAGTATCTTTCATGATAGCATACCAAAATAAGATGTTTTACATAAAATAAAATGAATTAAGCATAATATTAAAAGACAATGTGGTTTATTTTATAGACCTGTAGTATCATTAACTAGTTCTCTATTTTAATTTTACAATTTTAAATTTATGTGTATAAACATCTTTGTGTAGAAACTTTCTTCATTTGGGAATATATTTTCTCAGGATGGAGTTTCTAGAAAGTGTAATCCAAATAGGTAGAATACATTTTTGTAAAAGATTTATCTTATTGTTTTTTTGAGAGAAGAGCAAGGGGGAGAGAGAGACATAGAGAGAGAGAGGGGGAGAGAGAGAGAGAAGAGGGCCTTCATAGTTGTACATCATTAGTTGTGACATAGTTTCATTCTACACAGGTGGGTGGGGAGGGAACTGAATTGGGGGCTTCTGCATGGGAGGCAAGAAACCTCATCCCTGAGCCATCTCAGGGGTTACTAGCTGTGCCATAGCTCAGCATACAGGTTTGCATGAGCTGGGGCCAGGATTTGAGCCTTGGACTTTGAGGTTGTAAGGCAAGCATTCAACCTGTTGAGCATCCTTGAATATATTTTTAAATGTTGATCATTTGTAACAAATGTCCTCTTAGAAAATTTGAGCATTAAAGAAAATTAAGAAGACAGCAAAAATTATGGTAAATACCATCAACTAGAGAAGGGCATTGCTACTATTTTTTTTCATATTTTACCTATGATTAAATATTTTAAATAGTGATAGTATGACATATAATATTTGTGTAATACTTCTTCCTAATTAATATTATTTTCTGAGAATTTTTTTATATTCAAATATTTTTTGAAAATTAATTATAAAAGCTATTTTACTAAATTGATTTGTAAAAATTTTGTTTTATTGTGGATACTTAGATTGTTTCAAATTGTTTTTGGGTTATGATACTGCATTAAATATTCACAAATAAAACTTTTTTGCATCTATCTATGACTTTTTTTTTAAGCTGATTCCTATAAATGGCATTTCTGCATGAAAAGTTAGTGTATTTTATTTAATTGCTTTTAGAAAAGTTAATACCAATTTTTCAGTCCTAATAGCAATTTATGAGAGGCAAATACTTTCTGTATATTCTTGTTCATACTCCACTTGACATTGAGAATTATCATAAAAATATTTGCAAGTTTTATGAGAAAAACTGATATTTTAATTTTTACTTATTTGATTTTTAATGAGGTTGAACTTTTTCTTTAATGTTTATTGGCCATTTGTGTTTCCTCTTGTGTGTTCTCTGTTCATGTTTTCTGCTCATTTAACTGTTTGATGCATTTGCATTTTAGAAAAGGAACTCATTTAACACAAATAAATCTCTAATTAGTGAAACTATGTAGGAAATACTTTCTAAGCAGTGGGGAATATTTATTACTCTTGTCTACTGTTTAAAAAAATGTATTTAAAAAATTGAACATTTACTTGGTATAAGAAACTATGATGTAGGAAATAAATTGAAAATTAAAAAAAAGTGTTACTCGCCCTTACGGGGGAGGTTTTGTATGGCTTGAGTTTAAAATAATTGAACTAATTGTTTCTATAAGCTCATTAAGAAATTATAACTATTGACTGTGTTCATGAGGTTTGGTTTCTTTGTTACTTTCAGTTTTATATTCCACCTATAAGTGAAGTCATATGGTTCTTAACTTTTTTCCCCAACAGTTTAGTGGTTACCTGAGGACAGGGGAGGAGGAGGGAGGCATCAAATATATGGAGATGGAAAGAGAACTGACTTTGAGTGGTGAGCTCATAATACAATACATAGATGTTACAATATAGAATTCTACACCTGGAACCTATGTAATTTTTACTAACCAATGTCACCCCAATAAATTGAACTATTAATAAAAAAAGAAATTAGAAAAACTATTAAAGTATGTTGAAGAAAATATGAATAATAACAAAAACAAGAGGACAATTATTCATAATTCTATCACCTTAATGCATTACTTTTATACTTCTTTAATAGCTCTTTATTTTCTTTGCATTTGACATAGTTGTAATCAGACTCTACATAGTACTTTATATTTTGCTCTTTTTACTTCACATTATAGCTCATCTTAGTCTTTTGTAAGAAGTCTTTATTCTAATGACTACACCTCTATACACGTCATTTAATTATACTCATTTTAGGGCGTTTAGATTTTTCTCTTTTTTTCAGTGTAATTTCTTTAGGTCTGTTCTATATTTCTTGACAACTTAATTTTTTCCACTTAATCTATAATGGGCATACTACTTGACTATTTGCATTTTAAACATAAACTTAATAAAACTAATTAGAAAGCCGTAAGGAGTGATGAAGAGTGATTTTTGGGAAATCATGCCCCTCTTTGTAGGTGTTGATTTTGAGGGTGGTTTCTTTGTGCACCCCAGATCATACCACATTAGTTATTACTTTGCTTATACTTTTTACTGTGTGATCTTTGCTAAATTATGCTTTTAGAGTCTCCATTTTTTCATCTATAACATATGCCTTCTAAAGCTTGCAACACTTGATATTGCTATGAGGATTAAATAAAATAGCATAAAGTGCCTACTACAATATGTGTTCTAAATTGCTTCAAGTTAATGTTAGATTCTTCTCTCCCTTCTTAAATACTTCTCTTTCATTCCAGCTATTTGGGAAAAAAGCTGGAGATTGAGTTGGCTTGAGGAGTTGGATTTTTTATTTCTTTTTCCCAAATTCTTATAGCAATATGCTCTTAATTGTGACTATGCCTTCAGTTTTCTTGAAATGCCTAAAAATAGTTACTACTGATTTTCTATCAGTTTACTCTAAGGCAGTGTGTATTTAATTTCAGTTCAAAGAAATCTTATCTATCTCTCTTCTTTGGTTGACATTTGCCAGGGTAGCTCAGGCAGAGCCAGAATTTGAGTCATAACTCCCAAGACTGCAGCTTTTTCACAAAGCCAGGCTCCTGACCTTCTATTCTACTTCCAACAGACTATCTGCTGAATCATGTCCTTGAAACTGTCCTTCATATCCTTTGCTTTTCAAATGCTTAAGATTTTTGATACAACTATAACAGAATTACTCCAGATGTCCTATTCTTGTTCCTTGGTAATATTTTAAGAGGACCAAATGAGATTCTTCAAATGTACCAGCAAACAATGCCTTTCATTCTCATGAGAGAAATGATACCTGTGTTTATGTGCTTTCCTTATCAACTCCTTAAAAGCACCACTGAAATAAGATGTGAAGTCCCTGTCTTGGCAAAATTGCTCTCTGTTTTAAAACTCAAATTAAAGGAAGTCAGAACATTTCTTTTATCTGTAGTGAAAGTGTCCTTCAGTATTTGCCATGTACTTTACTGGACATGACCCATATCATATTGTCAATAACTTGTCCATGAGCATATTGGGAGAATTTTTAAAAGCCATTTATTTCAGACTATTTTGGAAGAGAAGAGATGCCATAAACTTTATTAAAAAAAACAAAACATCATGTTTTGGGGAAACTGGGATGGCTCAGGGGCTTAAGTGCTCGCTTTGCAGCCCTGGAGCCTGAGGATCGAATCCCGGCCCCGCCCAGCCCCTATGGACCCATATGCTGAACTGGGGTGTGTCCCCAGTTCAGTTCTTGCCAGGGCCAATGCAGGAGCCTCCTGGCCCAGTTCCTGCCCTGTGCAGCCCCGCACCCAACTGTGGAGTGAAACTATATGGAAAACTAATGCTGTCAACTATGGAGACTGCTCTGGGCCCTCCCCCTTCTCTCTGTCTCTCTGTGTCAAAAAACAATAAAAATAAATCTTAAAAAAAAACAAAAACATGTTTTAATATAATTACTCTATATCGTGTGATTATATATATATAATATATGTATGTTATATATATTATAATATTAACACACACACATATATATATATATTGGTAGTATTATGATAGTGGATGAAGAAGAAACATAAGGAATCTTATTGGGTTACACAGTATATGAAGAGAGAACATAATGAATTTTATTGGGTAGGGTAGAGTCAGGCGGAGTAGGAGGGCAGAAGTATAGCAAGGAAGCAAAGCCTAGATTATGCTCCATAGTTGGACTACTTCACTTCATATCTTGTTTGTCCTGAACTACCTGCTTGATCTTGGGTAAACTAAACACTCTAAGCCTCAGTTTTCTTACCAATAAAATGAGATATTGATAATATACACCATATACTATTGCCCTACAGATGAAATTAATTTGGCTGGGTGCCACAAAAAGGTTCATAGCAAAGTTATTGCTTTTTGTTTGTTTGTTTTTATTTCTTTGTTTGTTTTTTAAGATGTACTTTATTGTTTTAGAGAAGGTGTGTGTGTGTATGTGTGTGTGTGTGTGAGAGAGAGAGAGAGAGAGAGAGAGAGAGAGAGAGAGAGAGAGAGAATGGGAGAGGGCCAAGAGCAGTCCCCATAGTTGTACATCATTAGTTGTGAACTAGTTTCTTTCCACACAGGTGGATGTGGGGCCATGCATGGGAGGTAAGAACCTTCACTGCTATCCCAGTCATTACCAGCTGTGCCACAGTTCAGCATATGGGTTTGCATGGGCTGGGGCTGGGACCAGAATTTGATCCCTGAACCTTGTGGTTGCAAAGCAAGTACTCAGTCTACTGAGCTATCCCTGGAAATTTATTGTTATTATTAATACATTCCTTTGTATGCTCAGCATTGAGCAGAGTGCTTAACTATATACATATGAATAAATGCTTATTGAATTAAAACTTATTTGGGGGCTCTTGCACGTAGATAAATTAAATTATAATATACCTTATTACTCTATGAAGTTTATAATTTCAATTCACTAGGTACAGTTCAGTAGTTAGGCTTCTGTCCAAATATTTGGTAAGGTAAGCAGAAAAATTAACCAACAGAACAAGTAGACATCAAATTTCAATCAAATTTTAGCTTTAGTACACAAAATCTATTTATTTAGTTGAAAGTTCTATTCTATGGAAATATATACAAATAATTATCCTAAGTTTCAAAAGTAAATTTCTGAGTAAGTTCTAAGTTATGACATTCCTTGGAAATTAAGAAAAGAAAAACATTTATAAAACTAAATATGAAACCATTTAAATTTCAGGAAAGAGGATACTAGGAAATGCCATAAACACTTAAAAGCTTAAACACACCTGCGTTGAAAGCTTTAATATATCCACATATAGGAACCAGAAACTTAAACCAATTACAATAATCAGGAAGCAAACTTTACCCCAATAAACAGAAACCATGATTTAAGTTTTAAAGTGTTATAGAATTTTATTTCTTTGAATTTAGTTTACTTCCAAACTTTCTCACTTGTTCCTATCAATTCCCTATACTTCCTCTTGGCAATCCACCCCTTCAGTAGACAAAATATCCTGTTGCTTCAGAAACCACATTGTTCAGTTAATTTTTCCTGCCCTCTCACCATGCACCAATTCCCACACTTTGTCTCTTTATTATCTGATAGGCACGGAAATTTGCTTTGAGTAAGCAGCACCATCTTACGTAATTAGAAGTCTTTCATCTTGCAACTACACCCATTTGAAACAACCTGGGACAAAAAAGGAAACAAGTAGTGTTTCTGAGGAGGCAGGAACACTGTCACAAAGAGCAGAGTCTACGATTCATAGAATGGCTCTTTCGAGAATACCTCAGGCCCTCACTCAAAGTCTGCTTACTGTGACATAGTCCATTTGTCAATATATCCTGAACACATTAAAGACTGATATAATATAATAACTATTACTTATAATATATTGACCTTGAGTCATAAGTACATGTTAACTCATGTTGTGTAAATTAGAATAAATTAGAACAAGAAGTGGGCAGTTTATCACTGGAAGAGTTCCATCCAAAATGGATGAAATAGAAAAAGTTTTTGCACTTGAGAAATGGGTTTTGTTAGTTTATAAAATACATTTTTTGTGGAACATGTCATTTCCTAGCGATGTAGAACAAAGTTTTCAAATCATCTACCAGTAGTCTCTTGCAATTTTAAATTTACTGGACTTTCAAAATTAAATGTGTTTGTCCAACAGTTTGGAGATAACTGAAGAAATCTTAGGGCATCATGAAACCTATTGGGGTCCACATGATGCAATGGCTATCGCAAGGAAGTCTAGCTGATAAGTCAAAATTAGCTTAATTGACTATGGATTCAGACAGCTTGGGTTCAGGTCATTACTCTGCCACTGATGAGCTTTGTGAACTTTATCAAATTATATAACTGTACTCTGACTTAGTTTTCTCATTTGTGAAAAGGGGATAATAAACATAGCCACTTCTTAGTGTGGGGCACAGAAAAAAACACAGTGAAACTTAGTTGTTACAACTGTTTCTACATATTTTTAATTTTGTCAATGTCAAAAACACATCCATAAGATGCATAAAATGGAAGCAGAGAGAATTAGAAATTTGTAGCATTGGAAGAAAACTTAAAAACTATTCAGTGAAGGGAACTTAGAAACTATATAATCTAACTTTCACCCAATGTATTATAGTAATCTTTTCTCAAATTTCCTGATAGTCATTTCACATCTGCATGGAAAATTCATGGAAAGAAGCTAACTCCTTTAGGAGTCCTTTTTTTTTTTTATGACATGGCTCTCCTGACTTCATCCATTCACCTTAGTATACCTTTTACAGAAATAGAAAATAAAAATATCCGCCATTTATGGAGTGCAGACAGTATTCCAAGTAATGCACTACACACCTTACATGTATCATTGCTAATCCTTACAACAACCCTACAGAATTGATATTCTTAACTCTGTTTTAGAGATTAAAAACAGAGGCACAGAGGGCCAAATAACTTTTCTGAGTTATACAATTAACATGTTCAAAATATTTGAACATATGTATTAATTTTCTCTAAGATCTCTCTTTCCTATAGCAAGTGATTCCTCAGCTATTTGCTATTCCTTACATCATATGGAGTACATTTCCTATTTGTTACCCTTTTATAAATAATAAAAAAAATAGTTTAATGTTACTTTTAAGTGTGACACCCCAGTATGAATACTCTTCTCCAGATAGATACTATGTATTCTGATTTAGATATTACTCTATTATAAAATGTAAGCCTTTTTTTTTTGTGGTTGTATTAAAATGACTAATATTCAATTAGAGATCAACTAAGGCTTCTAGATTTTTTTCCTTCATTAGTGAAAATATTACCAAGCCTAATCTCTGCCACCTTATATACCTGCAGGGTGTTTATTTGTTTATTAGATTATTTATTTATTTTTATCATTTACTTATTTATTAGATTTCTTTTTTAATTCATAGCATGTCAGTTAATTTCATTTTATGGGTTTCATCTCAATGTTCTGCCTTGTCATGAACATTTTGAATTAATATTCTGTCATCCAACACATTAGCTCTGCCTTTCAACTTAGTGTGATTTGCAAATTTGGTAACCACCCTTTGCATGCCTTTGTCAGGCTGTTGGTAAAATATTGAACAGGAAAAGGACAAAGATATAATTCTATAGCATGCATCCAGAACTATTTTAGTTAAGGATGCTTCATCTTAATGAATAGCAGCCAAGCAATAAAAAGTAATATAGCTTTACTTGTATAATATTTAAGTAGTTTCAAAACACCATATTT
>PVKE010041613.1:0-14090 GCA_004027555.1 Craseonycteris thonglongyai | reverse complement strand
CTGCATCTACTTTTTTACCAAGAAGAAAAATAAAATTGTGTCAGAAAATGTTTTTATGTGAAGAGGGAAACAAATCAATTATTTCTAAGTAAAATTTGAAGTGTTTCTTAGAGGAAAAATTGAATGTTGTAGCTTAATTTTCTGTAGATCCTGAATAGAAGCAGATATTTAAACCAAATGCAATGCATTGTTATGTCTCAACCCTGTTTGTAAAAATGAGAGATGTAAAAGTGGGCAAAAAAAAAAAAATGTTGAGTTAGAGCTTCAGAGCATTAAAATACCTTGCTTGACCAGTTTTCCCTCTGCTTCTCCCTCTGCACCCTACTGATGAACTCACTGTTTTGCTAAAATGTCCCTGCAGGAAGGGGTGATGATGATTCATGTGTTTGTACCTACTGGTCTCAGAACAAATCATTCCTCATAGTTATATTGATATGTGGGATATCTCGGTATTTATAACAGTTAGAAGAGTTTCTTACATGGGCTAGGCATTCAAGAAGGTATTTAAGTATGGGAATGTTGATTTTCCCCTCCCTTCTGTCTTTTCCAGAATTGGTAAATCGACTGTTTGGCTGCACCCACCAAGACAAGGATAGAATGGAATATGTGGGACTGATAGAAGTCCCTAACTCCTACCGTGGTCCTCGGTTGCATTTTCCTCTCACTTACGCCGATATTGAATTACTTATTAATGCCTTCAAGGGACAACAGGCAAGTGGAAGCAGATACTACCTTAATTCTTATATTATATGTAACACAATGAGTATTTGTTGAATGGATGAATGAAAACACTGCAGTAGAAATGCATTCCCTTGGAAAAAAGCTTCACATTAAGTGAGAGCTATCCTCTGCTTTGCCTCACTCATTAACTAAAAGTATCTTCATGTGCACAGAAACCATCTATCTATAGCTTACAGCATTTCCTTTTTCTTTTTCTGAGGTATAATTCACATATGATTCATGTCACCGTATGTTTCATTACTCCTTCATGTTTGTGGCTGGCTAATATTTTATTGGATAGATATATCAGGATGTATTATTTTTGTTTATCAATTCATCAATGGCTAGACTTTTGGATTATTTCCACCTTTTGGCTGTTATGAATATTCATGTACAAGTTTTTGATGGTATACAGTTGTTCATAATATTCTCTTATTTTTATTCTTTAAGGTTGGTGGGGAAGTCCCCGCTTTTATTTACTGATTTTTAAGTCTTTAAGCAATTTTTATTTAAGAAGAAAAAGGAAGGCACTTACATGAAGTCACTTCTACATCTGTGTAACTTATTTTTTGTTTTGTTTTGTCTTTCCCTCCTTCCTTCCTTCCTTCCTAAAGGTTTATTTTATTGTTTTTGACAGAGAGAGAGAGACAGAGACACAGAGAGAAGGGGGAGGGCCTAGAGCATTCTCCATAGTTGTACGTCATTGGTTTTTCAACATGGTTTGTTTCATACACGTGGGCTGGGGCCATGCAAGGTGAGAACTGGTCTGGGGGCCTCCTGCATGGGAAGCATGCCTCCTAGAACCAGGGGTCCAACTGGGGGGGGGCGGCAATAACTGAACTGGGGGCCTCCCGCATGGGAAGCACACCCCAGTTCAGCATATGGGTCCCCACGGGCCGGGGCCAGGATTCAATCTTTGGTCCCCAGGGCTGCAAAGTGAGCGCCTAACCCGCTGAGCCAACCCAGCTTCCCCTTGTTTTTCTTTTTAAAATTACATTTATTGGAATGACATTTGTTAATAAAATTATATAGGTTTCAGGTGCACAATTTTACAATATATCATCTGTGCCCCCTTTTATTTCTTATTATAATTATTTGCATTTTCTCATATTTTTTATGGTCAGTGTAACTAAAGGTTTGCCAATTTCATTGAACTTCAAAGAAACACCTTTTAGTTTTGTTGATTCTGTTGTTTTTCTGTTCTCTGTTTTGTTTATCTGCATCCAATCCTTATTTTCTTCCTTCATCTAGCTTTGGTTTAGCCTGTTCTTATTTATCTAGCTCCTTACTGTTAAGTGAAGCTTTTCATTTGAGATTTTTCTTTCTTAATGTAGGTATTTATAGCTACAAATTTATCTGTGTTGCTTTTGCTATGTTTCATATGTTTTGGCATATTGTTTTTATATTTATTTATCTCAAAGTATTTTCTGCTTTCCTTTGTGATTTGTTTTTTGACCCATCAATTATTTAAGAGTATGTTTTTTAATTCCCACATATTTGTGAATTTTCTGGTTTTCCTCCTGGTATTGATTTCTAGTTTCATTCCATTGTGGTCAGAGAAGGTACTTTGCATGATTCTGATCTTTTAAAATTTATTTATTAACATCTTGGCTATCCTGGATAAATGTTCCATGTGCACTTGGAAAAAATGTGGAATCTGTTGTTGAATGGAGCACTCTGTAGGTCTCTGTTAGGTCTCATTTTGTGTGAGGTCTCTGAAGTCTGTTCCATTAGGTTGTGTTCAGCTAGTGTTTTGACAGAGATTTTGTTGAACCCTGGGAGCTATTAAGAAAAGAAGAGAAAAGAAAAAAAGAAAAGAAAAACCTTGTCTTTGCAGATTGGTTCTGGGTTGGTACACTTCTTCACGGCTTAGCCAGGCTGTTTACAAATCTTAGCCTTCACTTCCTGCTTGCACTGAACCATTTTTAAGTGGTCTTTTCTTGATTTAGCCTTTGTTTGGTTGCTATACATTTTCACTGTTTTCCAGAACTTTGACAAAGTTGATTCTGATAGATTTTTTCCTCTTGATTTTTAAAAATGTTTCTGTGAAGGGATAGGACCTTGGAGCTACCAACTCCATTATTTTCTTTGACGTCACCCACAAACCCTCATTCTCTGGTTAGGACCCTAAGGACATACCCTAGGAGTACAAGTGAACTGGAAGTAAACTATGGATTGAAGCAAAGCTTTGAATCATCTTGAGATCATTATAAATAATTAGTGATGCTAGCTACTTGCCAAAAGAAAATTTAAATCTTCTTTGGAAGAAAATTGGCCTCAAATTATTTCACCAAGTTCTCATATATGGTGTCCAGAATTTAATACAAACATTAACCAGGCATAGAAGAATATAAGGGCCATGAAAGAAAACTGAGGATTTTAGAATGCTTTTGTGGGAAAAATCCTTAGCAGCCTGTTAGGTCTTAGATAGACAGGAAATATGGGTCTCTCTTCACTAATCAACATCCATCTTCTTGTTTCTCTTAATTCTCACATTGCTTTAAGTCTTGATTCTTGTTTTTAAAAAAATTATTTCAGGGGAAGCCGGGATGGCTCAGTGGGTTAAACACTCACTTTGCAGCGCCGGGGACCAGGGATCGAGTCCCAGCCCCGGCCCGTGTGGAACCATGTGCTGAACTGGGAGCTTGCCCAGTTCAGTTCTCTCTCTGTCTCTGTCTCTGTATCTCTCTCTCTGTCAAAAATAAAAATAAAATAAATAAAAATATATTAAAAAATTTATTTCATCCTTTTAAAAAGATTTATTTTATTGTTTTTGACAGATAGAGACAGAGAGAAGGGAGAGAGCCCAGAACAGTCTTCATAGTTGTACAGCATCAGTTTTCTGCATGGTTTAATTCCACACAGGTGGGTGGGGACTTCCAGGGGCTAAATCAGGGGGCAAGAACCAAACTGTGGGTCCTCCCACATGGGAAGCACACCCTAGTTAAGCATATGGGTCTGCACGGCCTGGGGCCGGGATTTGATCCTCAGTCCCAGGGGCTGCAAAGTGAACACTTAACCTGCTGAGCCATCCTGGCTTCCCCTAAAAAATTTCATCATGAAAATCCTCCAAATTTAAATCATATGTTTTGGGGGTATGGGATAGAAAATAATTTTATTATTTTAAAACCTATAAAAATGGAAATTTCAGTATACCAAGAGACATAATTTTTCCAAAGGGTTCTATCTGTCCCGAATCCTATACCCAAATCAGTACCTGTACAATATGTGGGTATCACCCCTCACTCAGCCTTCAGTAATCTAAATCAGTGTTACCCAATAGAAATACAATGTGAGCCACATACATAATTTAAAATTTTCTAGTAGTCACATTAAAAACATAAGAATAAACAGGTAAAATTAATTTAAATGATATGTTTTATTAAATCCAACATAAAATTATCATTTTAATATGTAAACATATTAAAAGCTTTTAATGAGACATTTTCCTTCTTTTTTCATACCAAGTCTTTGAAATCCATTGTGTAATTGGCGCTTACAGCACATCTCAATTTCAACTAGCCCCATTTCAAGTAGTCAATATCCCCATGGGGCTAGTGACTACCATATTGGGCACTACATGTGGAAACAGTCCTGACCCATAAAGTGTTATTAACATCTGCTAAATTTATATCAGCTATATTATCTTTTAGCCTACGTATTTGGAAAGTTTTATAATTAAAAGAAAGGGAGAACGACACACTGAATTTAAAACCAACCAACCCAACCAACTAACTAATAAAAAAACCTGGAGAAGGAAATAGATTAAATCTATTTAAAACAATGATATCATCAAGAACATAAGTGAAGGAGAGCAATGGAATGGATAGTCATAATAAGCCATAGTCCAAATGGTTTATTTGGGTTTATAATACGTTTTATACTTATACTTGGATAATACAAGCTCATATAAATGCTTACTATTCTATAAACTTGCACTGGGCACCAACAATTGAGCCACACCTGGAATGCCAGTCTGAAGAGTTCTTTGGGGCTTGTCTTGCTGCCTTTTGAGATCTCCTCAAACCTAACATTATCACCTAGTTTCCATCCCAGATAGCAGGATATTCCAAACAAAGGCAAAGGAACCCCTCTTCAGTAGTGTCTCTCTACTTTTCTTTCTCATTGTCTCTCCCTTTTCCTCTTTTTCTTTACTTATTTGTCTGCATGCTTCTTTAGGGCAAGAGAGTCTCCTATTTTTCCCATCCCTTCTCTTGAGCTCTCTGGTCCAAGAATAAACAAATGTTCTGTGAATGCGTGATACCAATTAAGAACATGAGAGTATAAATGTCCTAGGAACTATTCATTCATTCAATTTACAAATCTCTAGCGAGGTCTTATTATATGCCAAACACTGTACTAGAATCATGTATTTGAGAATAATTTAGAGATGATTGGAAATACAGCTACCTGAAATGTGTTCATATGCTTTACCTTTATAGTTTTCTATACAGTCTTGCTTCCTAATTCATTATATCCATTCCTCTGCTTTGTCCTCACAGATATTACATGCTTATTATGTCTTAGAGGTACTGTTTGAAACCAGGAAAGTCTTGAAGCAAATGTCTAATTTCAATCACGTAAGAATTTCTCCCTCCAAAGAGATAACAATCTGTGGTAAGTTTCAGAACAGAGTTGCCAAATTAATATTTTGGAGCTCTTGGTTCCACGTCATTTGCCTAACTTGAAAACTGTGTAAATTGGACTGTGTTAAAGGAAAAGTGTTAATATAGAGTTATCTATCATGATAATACTGTTACCCATCTTGTCTTTTTTTTTTTGCATACCAGCTGGCAGGAATTAATTATGTGAGAAATTAAAGAACTCATAGCTTTTTATAAAGGCAAGAAGCATTTTAATACAGAAAACCACCCATGGGTGGAATAGGTATTCTTTACCCTCCATCTAGCTCTCATTATCTTTCTTCCATGTTACTTTTCCTAGGTGGGCCTCTGCATGCCACTTATGCTGGAAGAGAAAAGCCCAAGGCTGGGTGGGAATTAAACTCTCTTTGCCCTTGGCTGCTGTTTTAAATTTTTACAACTGGTCTACGCAGCTTTTATAAGAGTAGGAATGTCCCAGAAATCTGTTCCTTGTTCTTCTAAATAACAAGATTGAGATTGTGTTATCCTATAGGCCAGCCTGGCAGGATACTGCTTCAAGAAACAGTACACATTGAAATTCAACACAGTTGGTGCTCAGCATGCTTGCACCTGTCTGAGAACGGAGTGCGTGGAAGGAACAGCAATTCCTTTAACTCATGATTAAGCCTTTAGGTTACAAAACAGTGATTGTTATTTTCCAAATCAATTTTTAGCTCATGGTTTTTTTTTTACTCTGGCAGGTAGAAGTAGATTTGACAATCCAATTAAATCATTTCCATTTCTAGCATCTGATGGTGGTGGCAGGGACTTGATGTAATGATACATTTCTTTGTGACATGCCCTGACTCAGATTTTTGAAGTCTTTAATGGTTCAATTTCAACCTAATCAAGCCTCCACATCTCTGCCTAACAGATGGTGCATCTCAGCATTGGTGGGGACCTTTTATTCAAGGCCTGTTAATTTTCATGGAGACAAAGGATTTGAGGAGTCATGAGACTCAGGATACCATACCCATGAAGCCTATAGAGCCAGGACTAGATTTGCTATCAGAGTATATCTAGTAGGCCAGAGTGGAATCTGCTCCCACATGTTTCTGGTATACCTTCAGTTGCCATTGTAGACTTATCTTTGGGTAAAAGGATCTGGAAGAAGACATGAATTAAATAGAAGGAATGGAATCCTGGAATCACACAGTGTAAAAATTGAAGAGTTCTTACAGAGGCCATATATTACTTGCTCTTGTGGACAAAATTGAGGCCCAGAAAGAAAAACATCTTACATGAATTTCTAGGTGGTAACTCCCCCCACCCTTACCCTAGGCTCACTCAGCTAGTTACTAGCGGGCTCAGGATTAAAAATCAGGTCCTCTGGTTAGAGCCAGCCCCATATAGACTATCTTAACTTCCCATCATGCAGCACTTTGACAAATGTTTCATTTTCCATCACAAGACAAAGACTAGGGAATGGGTTGATTTTACAGTTCTATTCATATAAAGATATCCACATCTTGGGCATTTATTTATAGGCTTTTTACACAGAACACCGTTGGTAGAGGGAAAAACCAAAGCCAGTAGGTTTCCTTAGCATAAGAATTGTTATTTTCTGTTTTTAATACCCTCATTGAACTTAGAAAAATTTGGTCATCGTTTAAAATAAAATTTAAAATTGGGGACATATTTTCAAAAACATCTTCTGTTTGACAATATTAAGAAAGAGAGAGAAATTGTGATGAAACTTTACCACTATTTTGATTTCCAAATGCATTTCTTGTATGCACATCTAAACATGCTACATGGATCTCAAAAAGCTTGAAATATAGGAGATGTTTTAGTTTACAATTATGCTATAAATGATAACCAATTCTGTACTCATGTTTTTGTTTGCAGTGGAACTATCTTGCTGTGGCTGTCTTTCCATACCAGTTTTACCTTTTGTTGTTCAACTAGAAGTTTAAAATATTTTTATAGCATCAAGTTTTTAAAAAATTTTATTAAAATATAGCTGACCTACACTATTATATTAGTTTCAGGTATACCCCATAGTTACTCAACATTTATATACCTAAAGAAGTGATCACCATGATAAGTTTAGCAACCATCTGACACAATACAGCACCATCACAATATCATTGACTATATTCCCTATGCTGTATGTTACAGCCCCACGACTTAATTATTTTATACCTGGAAATTTGAGCCTCTTATTCCCTTTTACCCTCACCCTTTAAAAAAAATTTCAATTACAGCTGACATTAAATATTATTTTATATAGTTTCAGGTGTACAGTGCAGTGGTTAGACATTTATATAACTTGTGAAGTTATCCCCTGACTAGTCTAGTACCCACCTGGAACTATACATAATTATTACCATATTATTGACTGTATTCCCTACGCTTTACTTGACATCCTCATGACTGTTTCATGAACACCAATTTGTACTTCTTAATCCCTTCACTTCTTTCACCCTACCCCCAACTCCCTTCCCATCTGGCAACAATCAGCTTGTTCCTATAGCCTCAACTCTTTCAACTTTTTTATTTTAAGATTTATTTTATTGTTTGAGAGAAGGTGAGAGAGAGACAGAGAGAAGGGGAGAGCCCCCAGAGCAGTCTTCATAGTTGTACATCATTAGTTGTGACATAGTTTCATTATGCGCAGGTAGATATTGGGCCACTCAGGCTAGGAACCGAGCTAGGGGCCTCCCACATGGGAGGCGAGAACCTTCACCGCTGTGCCATCCCAGTTTTTGCCGGTTGTGCTGCAGTTGAACATATAGGTTTGCCTGGGCCAGGGCTGGGGTTTGATCCCTGGACCTCATGGTTGCCAGGCAAGGACTCAACCTGTTGAGCTATCCCAGCATCCCCCAGCCTCAACTCTTAATATTCTGAAATTGATTCATTTTTTTTTAGCATTCCAGCTGTAACAGTTGTCTACCTAAATCTTTGAAAAGATAAGTCACCCTGAAGAAAATTAGGAAAATAATTAAAATATTTATTTAACTGATAAGTAAACATTTTTCATTTTTATTTTCTTAGATTTGGGTGAGACCAAATAAAAGCAATGAGATTTAAGTATACATAGTATTAATATACTCTTAATCTTAATATTTTAGTCCTTTTATAAATAAGTGCTGGTATATAGGATTTTAATTTTTTTTTTAATTTTTTTTTAATATTATTATTAGGATTTTAATTTTATTATTTCCATTATAATTGGAGTCTTCTGCTGCATATACTTGGTTCATTTTGGTTGTGGGATTTTAAGCAAATTGAGGAAATGAATTCTTAAATTCTGTTTGATAATTAAGTTGGATACAAAGAGTAAATTTATGGTTGGAGCTTATGAAATATTTACCTAGAAATAGTTATCCAAGTAGGCTTTTTGAATATTCACATATTCACCCTTGTTTTCTTTTTCTTTTTTTTTTTTTTTAAGATTTATCCTTATTGTTTTTGACAGAGAGAGAAAGGGAAAGAGAGAGATACACAGACAGAGAGAAGGGGGAGCACCCAGGACAGTCTCCATAGTTGCACATCATTGGTTTTTCCACATAGCTTCACTCCACAGGTGGGCGCGGGGCTGCACAGGGCAGGAAATGGGCTGGGGTCTCACCCTGGTGAGAACCCAGCTGGGGGCACTCCCCAGTTCAGCATGTGGGTCCGCACGGGCCGGGGCCAGGATTTGATCCTCGGTCCCCGGGGCTGCAAAGTGAGCGCTTAACCCACTGAGCCATCCCGGCTTTCCTTACCCTTGTTTTTTAATTAATGACTCCATATATTCATATGGTTTCTCTTAGTTGGTTGAGTTTTATAAAACCATGCTTCCATTTTTATTTTCTATAGCTGTCTCATCAAAAGGATGTGAACTATCTACTCACAATTTTTAAGTATCAGATGTTACTGCTAGAGTATATTCTTTAAAACATGGCTTTAAAACCTATGCATTTTGCAATTAAATGTATTTATTAAGTGCCTGCTATGCACCAGGTACTATGGGAGGCATTAGGGGTTTAATGCCAAGGTAGATGCTATTGCTGTTCTCTTATAGATTTTACTATAGGTAGTACAAAATATCCAAGAGCTTTAGTTTTGAAGAAAGATAAAGTTGGGTTTGAATTCCAGCTCTGCCACTTGGTAACTGGGTAATTGTGCATAAATTGCTTAACTACTCTGAGCCTAATTTATAAAATTAGAATGATGAAAATAATACCCATCTCATAGCGTGGTTGTAAGGATTGAGCAGGTAATTCATGTAAACCCTTGGTGCAGTGCTTGGCACAGAGGAAGCTAAACACTGCGTAAATGACAAAAGTGAATAGATAATTGTAATATTGAATGCTGTCCCCTATAGGAAAGGGGACAAAGTTTCCATAAAGTGCTATTGAAACAAATTGTTGAGTTAATATCATTGTAGAGTAAAAACCCAATGCCCCGAGAATGCTTGGAGTATATAGGAAGTATTTCACTTTTAAAATTCTGTAACAAAATGGGTATTTTCTTGTTTCCTACTGAATAGTGGTTTTTCATTTGCATTTCAGGTGATTTGCATGGGAAACTGGAGGATCTCCTTTTGATCTTCTATAAGGTAAAGATAATTTTGCTAAATGTATTTTTGTTGAGGGAGGGCAGTCCTAGGGTAGATAACAATATTAGTTTTATTAAGGATATGTACAAATACAGATGTAAGATAACATTTTTTATCAAAGAAGCTAAAAGATTTATAGAGGGGTATATATATATATATATATATATATATATATATATATATATATATATATTAACACATTTCATAAAAAATGTTTTAAATTTAATTTGGATCTTTCTTCAAGATTACTATCTGTATGTCCATTAGGATTTGTACCTGATTGCATTTATGGTCTTTATAACATAGTAATGTCTTGATAGCACAGACATTACTATGAAGTGAATATGTATGTCTTCTCTTGCACTGCACACTAACTATGCATGAAAAGAATCTCCAGTAGTAAGTCCCAAATTCCTTTCTTTTCTATTCAATTCATCATCACTGGGCTCAGTTGCTCTTTCAGTGCTATGACTCCTCTTTATTTGTTGGGTTTTTGTTGTGGGAGCCCACATAGAGGGCACAGGACAGCTTGGCCTGCATGGAGTTTCTCTGCATCTTTTTGACTGGAGTCATTTCTCTCCCTGAGCCAGCAATTGTGAACTGAACATTTGCTTCTGGGATTACTGCATGTAGAAAACTGATCCTGAGGTGACCCCTGCCTTCATAGTGGTCCCCCATTATCCTTCTTTTTGAATAATGTGTCATCTCCATAACTAGCATGTTGAATAATGGGGCACAGCATAGGTGTCACAAATGGGCTGAAAGAAAATATATTCTGATTATTATGATGGCCAATCAGTTGTACTCTTTGGAGACTGAGAGTTGGAATAAGCTACATAACTCTTTAAACATTATTATTTTGTTGTCTGCAATATTCTTGAGCTTCCATCCCATAAGAGGTTGTCTGGTGAATAAAATAGCATAAATTTCCAAAAGCATTTTTTAAAGTACTAAATTATAATAGAATTTCAAGGTTTCCATATAAATTCATTCAGAATGGAAGCTTAGAAGGGAATGGAGCAAGCCAAACCAGGAGTGGATGAATGGAGCAGGCACCTAGGGGGAGAGTCAGTTGGGAATTCAGGAAGCCTAAGCAAGGAGCTAGAGCATGATAGCCAGAGAGTGCAGTCAGAGGACATAGGAGGCTTCCCAGGTACTGGGTTGGTGCCAGGAATCCAGCCGAGGGTGCTCGTTAAAGAGCAATTCTAGAGATTGGCCCCAGAGTCCAAGCTGGGCAGGGAAGGAAGAGAAGACAAGATGGGCCAATCAGCTGGAAGAAATGGGAGAAGTAATGAATTGGCATGCTCTTTGAGGTCAGGGAGCAGGCTGACTGCAGTGAGGGCCTTAGGAAGCAGGATGGGTGTGCTGCAAGGGGATCAGCCCTAGGGGATGCATGGGTCCAAGGAGGGGTCCAGAAACTAAGTAGCAGAAGTGAGTGAAAGAGAATAGTGGACACAAGAAGGTCAAGCACGGGGACAGCAGGTGTGTTACGTGAGTTGGCCATAGGACTGAGAGATGGGAGCAGGGCAAGAAAGTTTAGTTAGAGTTCAAAGGGGCCTGGAAGGAGGAAAGGCTTTTACCTGAGTCTGACAAAGTGTTGGTGGAGCAAGTGGACCCTCCCCCGTTCCTGACCTCAGGTGTTTGTATTGTGGAAGAATGGATCTTTTCTTTCCAGAGGGTTGTAGGAGTCGGGACTCCAGCAGCATCTGTGAAGGAGGCCTGGATTTCCAGAGGTAAGTCCATCCAAATGAGTTGAAGGTAGATGGGAATTTATTTACCATGAAATGAAGATTCTACTGACCAAACTAAAAAGCTGTGTATGAGGTGGAAGAATGGACTGGTGAGGGACTGGATGCCAAGGAATTGCCCAGTTTGGGGAATGGGATTTTTGTAGCACTACATAGCACCATGCTTTGTTGACAGTTAAAGTCTGAGGAAGGAGGAATGGTCAGACGTATATGGGGAATAACCACAACAGAAAATCTGGTAATTATTTCTCTAGAGGTTTTGGGAAATACATAAAAAGGGAAAATAGTTGAGTAAATTCAATGTGAAAAGTGACTTCTGAGGCATTTAGAAAATAAAATTTCTCAAGAGGTAGTTGAAGATAATAAGGTGTGATCAGTTAAATGACTCTGGAGTAGACAGATGAAAAAAGAATTCCAACATGTTTCTTTAATTCCATTGGTAAAACTGTATGGAACATGTAAAACTGGAAGGTGCTAATGTAAAGATTGAACAGGAGGAGGTGGGTGGTAAGAAGTGCTATAAAAAGAACTAATGGTAAAAAATAGGGCATTTACATGAAAGCAAGAAATATTTTGAGAGTTAACCAATAATATAGTGTTCAAGAACTGAACATTGAGAGCCTAGTGACAAAAGAGTAGGCACTATTATTTTAGATGGATTTGGTTAGACAGGTGTGAGTTGTTTTAAAAGCAGAAGTCTGCAAGAGCCATAAATTGAATTTTAGCAGGCTTGAGTGAGAAGCAGGGAAAATGCATCTTGGACTTGGAATAAACTACATGCATCAGAATCTTGAAATTGCCTGTTTTAAAAGGTGAAACTGAGGGAAGAGCTCTTGATATCAAAGTTTCACCTTGTGAAACTGAAAAGAAGGTGTAGTTAATGGTGTCTGGGATGGAATAATAGCCTGGTAAGCTTGCAATGATGATGAGTCCTTTAGCTTATGGGCAAAAGGTATCCCAAGGTAAAGGTTGGGAAAGAAAAGGGCATTACACAGAGATGTCTCAGCAAGCTAAGCTTGCTGATGATTTCTAACTTGCCAAAGTCAGAATTTTGCCTTTTTCTGTCTCATATTTCTTTTTTAAAAAGATTTATTTTTACTATTTTTGAGAGAGAGAGAGAGAGAGAGAGAGAGAGAGAGAGAGAGGGAGAGAGAAGGGGGAAGGCCCAGAGCAATCTCCATAGTTGTACATCACTAGTTTTCTAAATGGTTTCACTCCACAGATGGGTGTGGGACAATGCAGGGCAGGAACTGGCCAGGGGCCTCCCAAATAGGAAGCTTTCCCCATTGAGAACCAAAGTGGGGGCATACCCCAGTTCAGCACATGGGTCCTCATGGGCCAGGGCCTGTATTTGATCCTCGGACCCCAGGGCTTCAAGATGAGTGCTCAACCCCCTGAGCCATCTCGGCATCCCCTGTCTCATGTTTGTATCTGAGGTTTAAGGAATGATGATAGATTGTAAAGTATATATTGAGGCCTAAAATTATGAGTATGAGTACAAACTGTGCTGGAAACATTGTTTTTACACAAATACAAATGACAGTGATAACCCATCTATTCAGAGGTCAAACTCTGTCTACAAGGGGAGACCCCCCCAAAAAAAACAATGGAAATTATTTATAAAAAATGGTGTACTTACACATTTAAACTTCAGTCACCTTCAAAGTACTCCTTGTTTATTGAGTACTCCCTGCTTTTTCCACTGCTCACAACAGTTTTTGAACTTGTCGACTTTGATGTTTTTCAGTACTTCTGCTGTTTTTTGTTTCACCTCTTCCACATCAGCAAAACATTTTCCTTTGAGGACTTTTTCATCCAGGAAAACAAAGAGTCTCTCAAGTGAGATCTGGTGAATAGGGAGGGTGGGGCACAGGAGTCATGCCATTTTGGGTCAAAAACTGCTGAACATTCAGTGTGGTGTGGGAAGGTGTGTTGTCATGGTGGAAGAATCAGTCATTTGCTTGCCACAACTTAGTATGTTTCTTCTGCAAATCGTGATGCCATCTTCTCATAACTTCCAGATAAAAACTTTGGTTGACCATTTGACCTGGAGGAAAACTTCTGAGTGCACCATCCCTCTCACATGAAAGAAACAGATGATTGTTGTTTTCTGGTTTCTTTTGGGTCCCCCCTTATACTTTACTATCTTCACTTATCACTCTACAGAAACTCAGAATTAAGTATAAAGGGTTTCTGAGCTCTTGAAATCTTTATAACAAATTTAATGAATTTTACTCACAGGACAGGCCCTAGGCCCTTACTCAAAGACTAGGGAATGTATATCAGTAAAACCTTATCTGACACATTTCCTACAAATTTGCCAGTCTGACTACCCTGTGTCTCTCCCCATCCCCAGCAGATTAAGGAGTGGGAGAGGAAGCAAAAGTGAGATACAATGACAGCAATGAAAAGTAAAGCTCTTCTTGACAGTCA